>WBNH01003020.1:236888-299871 GCA_013401255.1 Urocolius indicus | reverse complement strand
CATCTTGTACCACCCTTACACCTCCTACCTGGCACCTCAAATTCCCGTCCCTAAATAGTGATCGCAGAGGCGCCAGATTGGCCCAGCCGGGCCAGGGGGTGGGTCTGAACCCAGGAGTCGGGGGAGAGTCTAAAAAACTTTTACCGGGTCTTCACTGCAACCCGCTCCCCCTGTTACTAAGCAAAAGCAACTCCTTGCTGAACCATGACAATAGGCAAGAAAGTTCTCCAGCTGCTGTAAACCTGGAGGTTTCTCTGGCTCGTGATGGGGCAGAAAGCCTAAGTCCTCTCCATACATCTCATGGCACTCTTAGTGGACCACACTGATGGTCACAGATACACTCAACGACATGTGAAAACTGCAGTCCAAAGCATAGCCTACTCACTTAAGCCATCAGCATAGCTGTTTGTTTTGCACTACAAGAGAGGGACAGAGAGAGCCCCAGGGACAAAGATGGCAATTAATGAGGTAAACAACTAAAAAGAACATTTTTTTTTAGAATTCTTGCAGTGCAGATAATTCTGGTTTGCATTTACATATGTTTAGTGCAAGGCTGTCAAGCTAACCTCAGCTACAAACAGAAATCCAGTGGTGTGGGGTGTTCAGGAGACAATTAAAAGTGCAACTATGGATACAAAAAGAGCTCACTTGAGCCCAGTCAGCAACAGACTGATTTACTCCAAATTTACTCAGTTATCACAAGGCTCCTACTTACTGTTCCAGCTGGAAGACAAGTTACCTGTGCAAAGTTCTACATTCAGAACAAACACTCTTCAGCCTCTTACTGAGCAAAGTATCTCCCCAGGTCTCCAACAGGCACTGAGAGATCTGTGGGAGCTCTGCTCAGATGAAGTAGTGGACTTCAACTGGTAGGTGTACAATTGTCCAGGAAGCCCTGCAGCAGTGGCTGCGCAATGCATCAGGGAAAGGTGTCGCTATCATGGCTGTCATGGGTGGTATTGAATTTCAAGTTTTAATCTGCTTTGAATGATTGAGCAACACAGGAAGAGCATTTTCTGCTTAGTTCCCTAGTATTTTACAACCAATATACTATTCCTTATGGTATACTGAAACAGATGAGAAAAAACAGATCTCGTTTCTTGGTTTTGTTCTAAAATGAACTCCCTAAAAAAACGATTTGTGAGGGAGGGAAGGGAAGGCTAGCTTGAGTTAACTTTAGCCAAGTAGCCAAATGTCTTTGGCTATTTACATGCAGTTGTCACTTTTTCCCCCTTAGAAAAGGAAAACCTAGAGCCAACAAAACAGACCTTTTCAGCAAAGCTTCATCTTGTGTTACATATGGTGCAGGAAATGAAAAAACCTTTCTCCAGAAAGTTTCACTGCCACCCATGAGCAACTTATACATTGTTTAGGGACCCTCTAAAAGTTTAAAGTTAAATTCTCTTCCTCCTTCATCCCTTTTTTGCTAGATAACTTTGTTAGGGACCATAATGACTGGTAGATTACTTAAAGATGATCAGCATTTGAGAGATACATACTTAGCAGGCATATATGTGCTGCTATTATATGGTTGTTTGCAAAGCCATGTAATTTTGATCATTTGTCAATCCTCCAAAAGCAAAAGTACAGTCAATACATGAGTGCAGAAGATGAGTTTTGTTCACTCTTGTAATCTGCAATGCATTTTGGCTGCACAGAGTTATGATGAGGTGTGATGTAACTGTATAGAGTGAAAACACTGTAGCAGCAGTAATCTAATTCTGCTTTCTCTCTGATTTACTGAGTGGTCCTATTCTCTGCTCAGGCAGAAATATTTCAGACAGTTCTGTTTCAAAAAAAGAATAATGGTGTACATGGGGCCAAGCCACAAGTGTTCTTGGTGCATAATATAAAGTCAGACCCTGGACTCGAGTCAGAAGCTGTCTGCCTATTTCATATTCGGTATTTATTCTTGGAGGTACAACATCAGAGCTCCACAGTCAGACCTGAAAGCTCCAGAAGAAAGTACAGTTTGGCCCAGCTTTGTTTCATGGCCATACTTGGTTACAGAACAGTGCACAATTAAAAACAGTACCATAAATCAGCTTCTACTTATACGCAGCACGTGGAACTTCGTAAGCTTCTTATTAAATCCTCTGAGAGTTTCACATTTATAAGAAACAAAAGCCAGCTGATTCATACCACTGGTGTGCAAGATTTTCTTCAGTCATGTAGGCCCATGCATATTGCCATTGGATTCTAAAGTTTGGGCTCAAATTTTAATCCAGAAGAGTATTTACCTAGAAAAAAATAATTCCTGGGGATCTATGTGGTGGTTAGTACTTCTGAAAGTCAGCTCACTCTTACAGAGACATTTTAAATGCTTGAAGTAGGCTTCCCTGTGTTAGGAGTTTTGTTTAAATATCAAGGTAAGGGTGACTAAGGTAATAAATAAAATCTATGTCAGCAGAGGAAAAGGAGCACAGAATCTGATTCAGTCTTCAAAGACTATCCAGTCCACCTCTCTGCTCTCCTACACAATTGTACCATTTAAGGTGCATTGTATTTCCACAGGAATAACAACATTCCACATTCTTCTTGGAGCCCTAGGCATTTCCAGTCTAGTCCTATCTCGCCTGGTAGCTCAGCTGATCTGTTTTCTCTCACCATCAGGGAAGAGGCATTGTGAAGCCTCTGCAAGCAAAACGCCTACCCAGGAAATGGTTTTAAAACTTTCTTCAGTTCATATTTGTATGAAATCTTAATTTGTGTTAACACATTTTGCTAACACTTTTAAGTACTAAGAAATGCAAACGTCCACAAACAATATTACTTAGGAAAAGTAACAGAATGCAGAATGAAAACAAAAAAAGCCACTCACAGTAGTGTCTGCATCTTCAATCCCAGGGATGGTGCCAGCCACAGAACTCTCAATGGAGATTTCGTGGGGGGGGGGGACATTGGCAGCCGCATCTGAGTTTGATAGACAGCAGTATTATTTTGTTTGCACTTTTTATATCCATGTACATGTAGATACACACAGAAGCAGTTCAGCAAGCATAAACCAACAGTAAAATTTAATTCCTATTCCCATCATCATGACTGAAACAACACAGCAGACACCTGAAGAGCCTGAGGAGAAGTATCAAATACACTAATCAGAATAAAATGCTAATGTTCCATCTAAGCAGATATACTTTTGGGAACCTAAAGTTAAGTGCAGTAAAAACTGCAGAGAACTAATTTCTCAAGTGGAATTTTCATGATTTATACAATAACAGAATAAAATCAACATATAACACAACATTCAGATCACAAGCAACTTTACTTGAGATGCAAATTTGAGATGCTCTTTCTGAAGTCCAGTCACCACTGAATTTCTCAATTTCCTAGTAATTCAGAATCAGCCTTGACAGGAGTTAAATGAAAACTGACCTCTCAACGTTGTAACATCAGCATTCGAATCTGGAGTTGGTGTCCCACTACTGCTAAATAAAAATAAAATCAGAAATTGAAGTTGGACACAGTGAGAGAGATTTATCAGTTTTTGATTTATCTGTGATTCTGCTGCCACACTAAAAAACATGTTTGCAGTAAGAATTTGTCATGGTACTATTTTGCTGATGATTTCAGAACAAGTAGGCTTTGCAATATTTCAGTTATCTTTTGCAACTTGGATATTGCATCACTTCCATCACACATCACATGCCTCTCCAGGTTGCCAACCTCCTTATACTCCATCTGACTTGGAAGTCCAGCCCAAAAATACTTTTTCCTTCTAGCTGTTCTGTGAAGGAAGCAAATGTAAAGACCAGAGGTAAAACACCAAGATGTAACATTCTGTAAAATGCTCTGCTTTTAAAATACTCTCTACTGCACTAAAACATCATAAAGGAAGTGTTTCTCTGCAGCACACTCTTCATTTCACCCTTGTTTTGAGTGAGGGCAAAAGAGGAAATTTTTGTACTTGAAGGCTATGAGTCTTCTTCAGAGTTTTGTAGCCACTGGTAACTACCATAAACTCTCCATTTCACAAATCTAACAAGGTTTTCTTAATTGTGTATATTGCCACCTCGCTGAGAAGGGCTGTGTCCAGGAACAGTCATTCTCTCAGGTAACTGTTTTCTCTCTGACACAAATATAACAACCTGAGCAACCTCACCTTGAAGATATTTAAGATATAATTGAAGATATAATTGAAGATATCCCTGCTTATTGCAGAAAGGTTGGAACTAGGTGACTTTTAAAGACCCTTTCCAACACAAACCATTCTATGATTCTGTAACTATGTTGAAATCACTGCAAGACTATAAGTTCTTTTCATCATGACTTTTACTCTGCTTATTTGGAAATATTCAAAGTTTAGAAATCAAATTATTGCATTCACAAACACATAAAACAACTTTAGGCTAAATGTGAAAAAGATAAAAAGTCAGATAAAAGTCAGATGAAGACTGTCAGCCTGAATTAAAACTAAGAGCTTTGACATGCTTCTTGCATTAAAGCCAAGCTCCTGGGGCCAATTCTGTGAGCCCTGGGGAACTGCCAAGTTACCAAGTGTGGAAGACACAGTCTGACAAAGACAAGTCTTTCCTGAATGAAAAAAAACCTATTTTTCAGATTTGTGATATTTTTTATATACACAGTCCACTCTGGAGAGAAACTGAACTTCATATAATCATTGAAGTTCATCACATTGCAATATTCCTCTCACTTCTAAAGGAACTCCTTTCTTGTTGGTGGTCACACTTGCGCCATAAAATAAGCATTGCAGCAAGAAGTCTTCACTATAGCATATGAAAGCACTGGTATCATGCAAGCCATGGCTCCTAGCCTTACCAGCTTTGATTTTTGATTCACATAGTAGATTACTGATTTTGCAGTATGCCCTCAAGAAAAACTTCACTCCAAATTGATGGATATTTTGCCTCCTTCAGGTTGTATAATCAGTCTCTGTATCACTCCAAAAAACAAAGGCTTCCAGTACCAGCCAGACAACCAGATCCAAAGTTACATACTAAAGATACCAAAGCACAAGCAGGCGATCAAACATGTGACAGCTTCACTGACATAATGTCTCAAACCCCGTTTCTGCCCCTGCATCTCAAAGACCCATTACTACTTGCCAGCAAACAGACCTGAAGAGAATGATTAATTTTCTACTTAAGAATCTTTTCCCACATCCTTTCCCAGTATGCACAGGCCAGTCCTGCATATAATGATTTACTATACCAAGATATACTAACTTCAGAGAGTGTTAAATTGATGAGATCTATTTAACAATTACAAAATGTTGACAAAAAATGAAATAATTTCTAGATTAACAAAGCAGAAAATTCTTATTTGAGAGTTTAAACAGTATCTTCAAGTATTTTCATGAACAACCAAAGTCAACTCTATGAAAGCTTTAAAATGTCCAGTTATTTGTGTCTGCTTCCATCTTGTGGTCACTGGTACCTATTTTCAGCCAGCATAGCACAAAGCGACTCCCTAAAAATTCTTCAACAACCTCAGTAAATCTTGGAATGAGCTCCAACACTGGAAAGACAAATTTTACTAGCAAGTATAATTTAGACAAGGTATCCTCTCTCAATTTCTCTGGCATTGTCATCACGCATATAAAGAGTCACAAGTAACTCTTTCAAAAAACATCATATGCCTTCTGAAAAAAAAAATCTAACCAACTCACATTAAAAGGATTTAGATATTCTTAAGAATGCTGCTTGTATCTTACAGGAATTTAGTTTCCTTACTTACCATCTTATAACTTTAATAAAACCTATTGCTTCATTGTTAACTGATCACATGAAATATTTTCAAACTAAATTCACATATCTCGAAGGATGCATTATTCTTACCAGTTTTAATAGCCATTAGATTACATCTCTACCAGAGTCTCACCAAATTACAGCATCAGCAAATAAGGCATTTTAGTGTGTTATGTTTAATGATGGTATGTTTAGACGCAAATACAACTCTACTCAGGAAAGGTGAAACAATCTGGGATTTTACTTATTACAAACTGTTTAATGTAACTGAGGTCAGAATAAAAACTCAACAAAAGTAAAGTGATGTGCAGTAAAACAACTATACTATGGGATTTGCAATGTTTTGGTCAGCTGAAGTGCTCAAATCCCAAATGTAAACATTAGCTGAACACTGTATCAATGCCTTTTTCTTTAGAAGGGAATGGTGAGAAACATGACTTGCTGTGGCAGGCTCAACCTGAGATTCACAAGAGGCAATCCAGTTGCCCATGAATTGGTTGTTTGGTATACTTTAAGGGACCTCCAGGCACTCCTGAACTCCAGCACAGGCCACCTGTGGGCCCCACATCATCCCTGACAGCCTTTTTTAGATGTGTGCTGGAACACAGGGCATCTCAAAAGGACCTAAACGACTATCTGAGCAACTGAATTGAGCGGCCAGTTCTGCAGTGGGTTAGCCTTGGCTAAGGGTGAAATGCCAACTCAGCTTCTCTCTCACTCCCCCTTCTCTACGTGACGGGAGAAAATAAGAACATAAAGCTTCCAAGTTAAAATAAAGACAGGAAAATTTATCATGCAAAACAGTCTCAGCTTGGGGAAAATTAGTTTACTGCATACTTAAAAAGGCTTGGGTAGTGAGAAACTAAGGTAAGGCTACCAAGGTGATGAGGGGACTGGAACATCTTTGTTATGAGGAAAGGCTGAGAGACCTGAGGCTGTTAACAAGAAGACTGATGGAGAACCTTATCAACATTTGTTAAGTACCTAAAGGGTGGATGATGTAAGGAGGATGGGGCAACATTTTTTTCTGTAGTGTCCAGCAATGAGACAAGGAATAATGGGCATAAGCTGGAACACAAAAAGTTCTACTTAAACACAAGGGAAAACTTCTTTCCTGTTCAGATGAGGGAGCCCTGGCACAGGCTGCCCGGGGAAGGTGTGGAGTCTCCTTCTCTGGAGGTTTTCAAAACCCACCTAGACACATTCCTGTGTGACCTGATCTAGGTGGACCTGCTTTAGCAAGGAGTTGGACTAGGTGATCTCTAGAGGTCCCGTCCAACCCCTGCCATTCTGTGATTCTGTGAAACACTAAAACTTTAGCAATGCTCCACACTTTCCCAGACTCAGCTTCACTCCTGACTCTTCTACCTGGTGTGGGCTATGTAGAGGCAGAAGTTCCTTCAGGTAAGGCCAACCTGCTCCAGAAAGGATTTCCCCAAGTCTGCATGGAATTTCTGCTCTGTCACAGAGCACCTCCTCCGTGCTTGGCTTGTCTGTTCCCTATGCCACCATAGGCACCAATATAGTTGTGTTTGCCAATGTACCCACAAGATCAATTTTAACTAGGTTGCTTGAGTTTTTAGAGGAAAAATCCTCAAAGTAGACACAAAATCCAGAAGGAATGCTATAGTTGAAACTACACTTTCAAAAGAGGAGCAGTTTACAAATGCAAAAGACTAAAATTAGCTTTCCAGAGTACTATCTCTTGATTACTTTACTGGTTATAGATATATCAAAATAAAATTTTCAACGTTTCAAATGTCATAGAATCATAGAGTAATTTCAGTTGGAAGAGATCTTTAAAATCAATGAGTCCAACCACTAATGTAACATTGCCAAGCCCATCACTAAACCATGTCTTTCAGCACCTCACCTGCATGGCTTTTAAATATCTCCAGGGATGGGAAACTCCAGCATCTCCCTGAGCAGCCCATTCTCATGTCTAACAACCTTCTCAGTCCAATCTAAACCTCCCCTGATAGAACTTGAGGTCATTTCCTCTTGTGCTATCACTTGTTTCTTGGGAAAAAAAGACTGACCCCTGCCTCTATACAACCCCCTTTCAGGTAGTTCTAGAGAGTGATCATGTCTCCCCTCAGCCTCCTTTTCTTCAGGCTAAATGGCCCCAGTTCCCTCAGCTGTTCCTTGTCAGACTTGGTCTCCAGACCCTTCATCAGCTTTGTTGCCCATCTCTGGACAGCTTAATGTCTTTCTTATAGAAGATTTCTGTAGGTCCCAAAGCACTCTCTCTGTCACTGATTCAAATGAACAGGAGCTCTCCATCCAACAGGGCACCAGGTTTAGTAATGTCAGCTTAGGCACTGGGTGACTGTGAGTGCTGAAAAGCAAGGCCACTGTCATTTACAGCCTAGCAAGCCCATCACCTTAAGCAGCAACAGGCCACGCTCCTTGGTGAGTCCAGGTAATACATTTTTATTGGCACTGAGAGGCTTTTAAATGCAAGTCTCCACAAGCTAAATGACTTTCTGACAAAATTCCAGTTCTCAGCTAACAGACAATTAACAGACAATTAAGACCAAGAGCTTAAATAACATCTAAGCAAAATTGCAAGACCAGTCAAGTACCAAATATCGTCAAATTAACAGTTACCACTTTTTTCAGGAGAATAAAAGCAATCTTTTAAGAAAAAGTGTGCTATACTTGGCCTTTATTTTTTGCACAACATTGAGTTTTCAATGCTCTGCCAGAACAGTGAGGTTAGCTTTCTTTTTGCATCAATTTCTTTTTTTCATTCTATTTCCCTTTAACATTTTAAGATTTCAAATACTCACGTCCTAAAAAAAGCAGGAATAGTACTAGTTATCTCTAAGGAGGCCACTCAAAATGACAATACATATATTGATTTGTCTGAACACACTGCTCAAGGTAAACATGGATTTGAATTCTTCCTCAGTCACACCATTTAAAACACCAGTGATTTTTTTTTTTTTCCCCAGGATTAATCCAGGGCCCAAGCTTTATTTTTAGCTAGAGCTATGCAAACAAGCCACTCTGAGTGGGGGGCCTACATTTCAGCAAAAGCTTATTGTGAATTTGAGACACATACATATGAAATGTAGTTTCTATTGTCCTACCTGCATGAGTGATGCCCTGGACCACCTTGGCTGAGCAGTAAGCAAAATATGAAAACATACACATATGTATGGAGAGGCAAGGAGGCAGATGCACAAGCAGATGTCTAAGCAGCAGAACAAACAACACTGCACTGTATTTCCTTGTCAGAAGCAACCAGTTTCAGATTACATAGTTCTGTTAGACACTAGGATCTAGGCAGGTGGAAGACAAGGCCCATAAGGGCCTCAGAAGATCTGAAGCAAAGTATGCTTATGGACAGCCTATACACATTAATACAACAAGCACAGCTCACAAACACAGCCTATATATATTCCTCTTCTTCAAACCCCATGGTACATACTCCTGTATGACATCCATCATGTCAGGAAAAGACTCAATAGGTTCAAATCCATCAAAGCATATACGGAGTCCCATTGACTCAAAGGAAACTGTAGAGGCCAAACAAGTTCATTGTGTTGAGCCACAGTGTTATTACAGAGAAATACCACTCTGGACCTATCAAATGAGGTATCACTGATCCCACTTCATCCATCCATGAAATTTCATAAAGGTCTAAGTTGCATTTTTCTCTACATTACTCCTCAAAGTTTAATACAAACTCAGTGCTGTGGCTGAAGAAGGTAACATCTTCAGATTTCTTCTGCAAGTTCTGAACATCCATCAGTTTATCAATGACTGATGTAGTTGTTAATCAATTTGAATGTCCTAAAGCCTAATTTGCTATGTCAAGCATTTTTTTTTTCTTAAACATCGTTATTTCAATGCTCATATTGCACAAAGAAGGGAAAATAATTTTGTGGGCTGATTTTCTCCTTTTTAAATACTTTAATCACACATCCTGGAATGAAGTAAGCATGCGATTTCAGAATTATTTTTATGCAAGCACAGAATGCAAGGCTGAGTCTTGTCTTCAGATTCTCCTCCTTTTAAGTGACATTTATCTTAATTTTCATTTGGGTAGTTCTTGATTTTTGTCCTCTCTTAGTTTTAATTAAAGCAGGACAAACATTTCTTCACCAACTACCTGACAGTAGGAAGCCCAAAAGAAAATATACAATTGCAGAGGAGCAATGTGGAACTTGTCACATGGGAGCTGCGCTGATGCTCAAAAATTTCTGATATGAGCAATTTCATTGCCAAGTCTACATGCAGAAAGTAAAGGAGCTCAGGTATGTTTCTACTTCACTGCAGGCAGAACTGCTGAATGGTTGAAATTACTCCAGCACAAAAGAAACTTTTTTTCTTTCATGAAGCACAAAATTTGAATTGATACATCACCAATCAGTGCTGCCACTGCTGAAGACATATGGATATTACATTTGCCAATGTATTTCAAGGCAGAGAATATGGACAGAATAAAGGAGGTCTGGACATGATTTATTGTCACTAATTTAAGTGAGTCCAGAATCAGCAAGTGCCACTAAGAATGGATACATGCTTCTATTCACTTCATTTGTCATTAGCAGCTACTTCTGAAGAAGTGAAAGAGCAGTTTATTATATTTGTCCCTCTCAACTATCCCACAGTCTTATCTTTTTCTTCAGTATATTATTGTATATACAGCACTTGAGCAAGGCTATGAAATAAAATTACACTCTGGTTTTCCACCGTGGCGATTTTGTGCTATTCCTTTGCCTTCAGTTGATTCTCAACATCTGGCTTTTGACTTCCCCCTAGAAACTGACATGACAACTGTCCCATTTTCAAGAGACATAGTCCAACACTAAGAGAGCAAAAATCATTCTGTGATTTTTGTAGTCCAAATGGTCTACTGAATAAAGCAGTCATTAAAAGAGTTTACCTGACGTAGTACTTTCATATTTCCAACTGAGGCAAAACTCTACCACATCCACTGGTCTGCTCTATATACATCTGGATTATGTCCAGATTATTAGTTTTGCTTGGAGGTTTTCTCCTCAGTGGTACTTAGTTTAATCCCTCAGTTCCTTTAAAGGCCAAGCAAGCTGAGAGTTTAACCTACGTGAACGTGTGCATAAGCCTTACAGGAGCAAACTTCCATCCTGCTGTTACGTAAGTGTCAGTAATGCCGGATTGAGAGTTATTCTGGGAAGTAAATTACAGAAGTATCAACCACCTTTCTGTACACCACAGCTACACCAAAACTATTCTGGCAGTTTAACTAGCTGGAAACAGCTTTTTCCAGCTAGAGACACGCTATTGACATCTAAGTAGAATTATATGAGTTGTATTAACTTAATTCACAGCTTCAATTCTACGGCTGTTTATAGCTTTCAGCACAGTTTTGCTTTAATCTAGAAAGGTGAGGTAATTAAAATAACCAATGGATATATATACAAGCCTGTATTTTGTTCCAGATTAGTCCCAACTTAAGAAATTGTTTCACAGAAACAATTGTTTCAATGCAAAAAAAAAAAAAAAGACTGGTCAAAATTCATAGAAAAGAAGTACTCTTATAGTTTCTTCTGTTTGGGCTTTTGTCTAGAAAACAAACCTACTGCAGAACTTCTTTTGTACCTGTCAGTGGAAAAAAAAAAAAAGACTGAACAATCTGCCTAGTGCTAGGCCTCCAAACTGAAATGACTGCTTCTGCACATTCGTCAGCGAAACTGGAGTGCACCAGAGGATAAGTTAAAGCACTCCTTCTAGACTTCTGCTTTGAGGCATCCTCTGGAAAAGCCTGTCCTTTCCTGGAAATGTCAAACATCTAATGTAGATACTCAAAGCTGGTGCTTTAGGTTAGTTCTACCATCCTTTGAGACATGAGACAACGGCAGTTCTTTGGTCTGACACCGATGGCACAGTTGGGTGGCGAGACGGCCACCACTTCAAATCACAGCACTACCCTGCACTGGGCCAGCTCTTCTCTGCATGCGTAGGTCAACAGCCAATGACAGCACTGCCCAGGAAACAGTAGAACTACACTCACAGCTCCTCCTGTGCAGAAGGGATTTGATGCTGGATTTCCCACACTGTGCCTGAGGGACTGTGGGTGATCCTGTTTTTAGTACTTTGAACCCCTACAGGACATTTTTTAAATGTCTTAATTTTATTCTGATGTGTGCTGAGAGGTCTACTGTATTTTTGCAGGAAATAATAATGTTGGCTATTGGCAATACTGAGGTGATTTGCTCACTCCTCTTGATGGAAGACATCTAAAGTTAGATGAGACATCTTTTACCCGTTACAGCAAATAATGGCTTTGTTTTTATATGTTTTTTCAAACTTCACATCTGCAACCATGAATGCTCTAAGATGTGCAGAACACTCTTAGAATAATTTTGGGGGTTCTAATATTGTCAAAGTAATTTAAATTAATTTCTTCATGATACTTCATGATACCTGTTTCTATCTCTCTGCTTAAGTCCTATATCACTCTCTTTAGCTTATAAAACTTTAGCACATCCAAGTACAATACAAAAACTTTTAGAGGAAAGATATAACAAAACTAAAGGTAAAATTGACAAAGATCCATCCTAAAGCTATGAACAATGTGAAGTAACCTGTACTGGGATAAAAGCAGAGTATTTTTGAGAGAGATGCAACACAGTCCCATAGTGAATTGAGTTGAAAACAGTTTGCCAACCCTCTACTGGAGCCACTTCAATGCTATTCACAGAACACTTGAAAGATGGCTTTTGTACAGCAGAAAGCACTTTGATCTACCTTTCAAAGAAATGTTAGGCTTTTTGCATTGATAGATTGCTTAGCCCAGCTCATGCAGTGACTCTAGATTAATTAGCGTTGACTCTAGTTCCTCTCATATATTTCTACATTTAACAGATTTCCTGAGTGATCACAGAGAGGGATATAGTCGGTTTTCAAACTTAAACTTCTTCAGAAAGATGAATTTTCTGATACAATGTATTTCCATTCATGTAAAGAGCCAATAGAGAGGATGCCAGATGCTAATGAGAAATAATTGGACCCACAAAATTTACAAGGACAAGATTTTTTAAATTATTGTTATTATTTTATAGTCTTTCTGAAAAGACAAGCATATAAAAGTTGGGCCAATGTTGAATTCTTAACAGAGAAAGGTTTGAACAATTCTACTCTACCTAATTGACTCGGAGGCTTCTGCTCCAGTTAGAGGTGTGTTGAGCTCAACAAGAGAAATCAGATCTCTCTTAGAAATCAATTTTGCCCTTAGTGTCTCATTATATTAATTTTAATGCATAATACTGTATTTATTAAATCATTATAACAACACATAATTTGAGATGTTGGGTTTTTTTTATAAGTCTGTTCAGTGATTGCTCTTCCCAGTGAATGAACTACTCGTATTTGTCATAACATTATGTGCAGAATATTGAACCTGCCACGTTTTCAGATGAGTTCAGCACTAGGTTGCTTTGGTTTGACTTAATCTAAAGTGTTACTTTTAGAGAAAGTTCCAAGTCAGTGAAGAATAACTTCAACTGTTTTCATTTCAGTTCAAAAAGGACAAAAAAAAACCCAGATCAAGTTGAGGTTTGCTTTATTAAAAAGAAATCACAATTCTGAGTAGTTTTCATTTTTATTGCCTTGTTAAAAGTGCCCAAGCAGTCGATGTTCTTGTAAATGCTTTTAGAGTACCTCTCTCAAAACATGGTTTTAAAAAGCACTTCAAAAACACTCCACTTTTGTGCTTTTTGCAATGGCGACCAGGACTACCTTAAAGCCTTTGAGAAAGGTTTGCAGGATAACCAGAACACTAACACAAGTAACTATAGACACATCTCTTTACCAGAATAGATTTCCCCCACTAAACCTCTTCAGGTAAATAGCCTGCATCTATGCTAGACAGCCAACAAGGTGAGAACATACTTAAGCAAAAGTACAAGCCTCGGATTGACTGAGATATTTTGAGCATGTCGAGCACGCCAGGATAGAGGTTCACGTGCAAGAACCACAGGATTTCTCCACCACACTTTTCTGTATGCCCTTTTGCACAAAGGTGAATTTTGTTCATCCTCAGTGTGCAAATTAACTCCAATAGTAGCGAGAACTGGAGGAAAGACTGATCAGGAGCCTTTCAAAGGGGAAAATTACTTACCCACATGACCAATCAGTGCAGGAGCTGACAAGAAAAGGAGAGAAAAGGTTACAAAATGTTATGACTTGGACCTGCTGTTGTCTCCAGAGAGATCAAAATGCAAGACAAACACAGATACTCACCTGCCCATTGCTTCCTTCATATAGGACAATTTCTGGAAAATAAACAAACAAATCCTAAGTATATTAGAGTACCACAAGGTGAAAGGAATCGAAATGTAGTTTAAACCACTTTGTTTCTTCTGTGCCGAAATAATTCTCTTTTCATTTTTCTGTGTTTACTTCAGTTCAAAACTTATTAACAAAGCCTCTGCTGAAAGAAAATGGATGCTACATTTCCAAAATACAACTCAACAACAGGTGATGTAAAGTGCACTAGGTTTGGCAGAAGATGCTCTGTATTTCTGCATTTTGCTGCATTCTTCTGCAAGAATAATGTTCTCTCACCTTAGAGGAGGCTAGAAATAAGACCCTTTTAAGCAAGAGGTCTTAAGGAATCCAATATCACTTCTGCTACTTTTATATAGACTTAAAATCATCAATTTGAAAGTATAGTTACAGCTTCAAGTAACATATTAGGATTAGTCTTAAGATTTTTGTTAAGGTTATACAAGTGACAGGTATGACATTTTTCATTTAAGCTGCATAGTTCAGAATTTTTCATCAAAATTCTCATGGTATTAATGCCCTTGATTCTTGAGAGATGTAACAGGAATTTCTGGGAGAAGCCCCACAAGTGCAGGAGATCCTGAGCAGTTTGCAGCATGATAGCTGCTGGGGAATAATGCAGGAAGTAACCTGCTGTTGTACCAACATGAACAGAATATACAATACTCACAGACAATTACTGCCTGGACACAGAATTTCTGATTTTCTCTGGTTTGGGGGGAAATGGGGTTGTTTATTGGCCTGGCTTTCTTTATGTAATCAATGCAGATAAATTCTTCAGTAAAAACTCAACCCAAAGTGGATTGACTCGAATATCTACTCTGAAGTTCTATCTCAAGAAACGTATCATATGCTACTTCCACTTTGAAAACTTCTCTGCAAAACATCCATAGTGACTACAGACTGGTGGTTCTTTTTGCAAAGGAGGGTTGAAAAGGCAAAAGATACTTTCTGAGAAGGTTAACCTGCTCATTCTCTTCACCTGTTTTCCTAAGGAAAATATTCAGTCTTTATTGGTTTGGAGTCACATCAACGACTACTCACCAGAACATCTGTGTACAGTAAGTGTGATCACAGCTAGAATGGCAGGCAGCCTGGATATCAACCTGAAGATGTTTTGCCAAAATACTGTTTTCAATCAGTGTGCTTTTCAGCAGGTCTGTTGGCCAGCTTCTATCGTACAGGTCAATTAAATGAAGTATTTGTAGATACTTCAGTATGAAAAACTAAGACACAGAAAGATCAGTTTTAAGTGACTGTCAGAACTAGGCAGTCTACAGTACAAAGTCTAACTCAGGACCACTAAAACTGTATTGTACTTCGGGTATTTTTTATTAATGGGTCACGTTGGGCCTCCAACATAAGAAGAATATGGACCTGTTGAAGTGAGCCCAGAGGAAGGCTATGATCAGAGGGCTGGAGCATCTCTCCTATGAAATAGGCTGAGAGAGTTGGGGCTACTCAGCCTGGAGAGAAGATGGCTCTGAGGAGACTTTAGAGCTGCCTTCCAGTACCTAAAGGGGCCTACAAGAAAGCCAGAAAGGGGCTTTTTACAAGAGTATGTAGTGACAAGACAAGAGGCAAAGGCTCCAAACTGACAGTAGGTAGATTTAGATTAGATGTAAGGAAGAATTTACTCCCTGTGAGAGTGGTGAGGCACTGGCACAGGCTGGACAGAGAAGCTGTGGATGCCTCATCCCTGGAAGTGTTCAAGGCCAGGTTGAATTGGGCTAGCAGAAGGTATCCATTGGAGACAGATGATTTAAGATTCCTTCCAACCCAAACCATTCTGTGATGATGATTACACTGCTTTATACAGGGTTTGTACTCAGTTTTAGTGCACTGCGATCTGCAAGAAAATAAAGAGGTTCCCTCTCTAACAAGCTTTTGGAAAGTTACGTGTAAGTAGTAGCTCATATAGTAAAAGCTGGTTGTTCATTAGAAAAAGAGACTTTCTTCCATATTCAATCAGTCAAAGCAGTTTGTAGGTGTTGTTAAAAACAAACTCAGTTATTAGGGGGTCCACACACCTTTTTAATACCACCTGGTAGTCCATACCAAGAGCTTTACACAGTGATCCACAAATGCCATTGACAGCAGAGGTCAGCATAGTCCTAATCATTTCATACAGCAAGGAAATAGATGCCCCTGTTACAGGGTAGGGGTGCTTTGGCCAAAACTCTGTTGCAGGGTAGCCCAAGGAGCTGCTGGCACACAGCTTTCCTGAGCCTGGTCCAAGACTCAACCAGTATGCCTTGTTATTTCCAAGTCCTACAGTCAATAAATAAGAAGAACTTATAAGAACCAAACCTGAAATACCAAATTATTATTTTAATGAACAAGACTTGGAATAACAAACACACCACACTGTCTTCACATCTACATTGTTAAGGAAAGGCGACAAAGTTCTAAGTTTTCATCCAATTTTGTAGTAAGCTAGCAAAGCCTAATACTATTTGATTGGCCCTGAATGAAAACTTGTGTGAAGGGTAGCTGGATTATTCCTTAATTCCCCTAGTTCAGGACAGAATATTCTTTCTTCATTGCAAATCACATGTTTTGTGAAATACGATAACAGTTTAAATAACCTGACTTTTCACTATGCTTCCTCAGGCAAAATCTCCCACTGAATTCTAAAGCAGCTTTGAGAAATCATGGTAAAGATTGTCACTCTTGCATTTGCTGCGAAGCTATTGCAAAAACAACCAATAAAAATGCCTAAAGTGCAAATTACAAATGAGTTGATAGAAGAATTATCCATCATCCATTAAAACCCATATGCCAATGCAAAGCTTGCACAGAGATTATCATCTTGCTGCTTCATGTCACAGGTGAAGTCTTAGTTTTAACACTAAATTCAATCTCAATACCCAGTCTTCAGTTTCTTATAGTCTACAGAGAGCTGAAAAACAGATTCATGTATTTTTGATCAGTCCTACAAACTGAAATAAAAGGCTTCTTCTTTAAAATGTTAAATGTGTTGCACAGTCTGTAATAGCTTGTAGTATGATTGTCTTCCTCTCTCTTAAATGTCTAATTTGCATTCCAGGACAGGGGGAGGGCAAGCACTGACATATTTAAATTTCAAGGCAAAAAGGTACCTTTTTCTCTTAATTAGAAGCCAAAGGCTCTGGATTTCTAATATTGTCTTGGTTTCTCATTTAGTATAGAAGAGCCTTTGCCAAATCACCTCACATCTCTGGCTCAATCCCTTCATAAACAAGATGGAGCTATAAACATACCTACCATACAAGGACCTGCATAGACTAATATTTTTACCCTTTGAATACTTGAAGGGTTCTATAAACAGTTGTACATAGCACGAGCAGCCACAGCAAGGTTCAAGAGGATGGCTTTTTACTCAGAGAAGATACCTCTGGCAGATGTTTTGTATAAAATCAGTTCTCCTCAATCAAGACCTTCATGACATTGTTACATCAATTCTTCTAAAGCTAGGAGCTGAGTTTTGTGTTGCATTGGCACTTACCTTTCTCAACAGACCACAGTTTCTTTTGTTTAATGCAAAATTGTCACAAATGAATAACAGTCCATAGCATAAAATAGTCAATCACAATACCACAAATCACACACAGTACCAAGTGGATGAATGAGCCTCTGTCAACTCATCAACTTGCAGAAAAGCAATTATATAGAATACTCTTGTCTGATCCTAAGAGATGATCATTATGCACAGAAGACAAAATATCTCGGAGATAATTCCAGGCAGGAGAACAAGGTGGAGGAAATGTCAAGGAGATCTTAAATAATCTCATATTAGTTTAATCCTGTCTGTGTAGTATTGTACCAAGCATGTTTGATTTAACCCACCTATACACATAATTTGCAATAGGAAAGTCATACCAAGAGACAATTCTCTCTTTTCTTGCTCTGATTCCCCACCATGGTGTGCAGCAGAACCATGCTCTCACAGAGACTAGGCCAAAGCACTGGGGAGAATTCAAGGAAATGGAGACAATGTCCAGAACTGAAACTGGAGGGAAAAGGTAGGATGAAAAGCAGCTCTCTGAGGCTCAGATACGGTGATAATACAGTCTACAGTAAGAGAAGAGACAGCAGGGAGTGCTTAATGGAACAGAAAATCTTTTAACCATGTTCAACTTAAAATATAGGCTAGAAATCCATGGAAAGATGTCAGAAACAAGCTGAGAGTCCAGTCTGTCCAGGAGGAATCAGGTCTACAGAGGAGGTGAACTTTCAGTATAGAAATGATTCTTCAGTGTATGTTTAGGCAGTGCCACCTAGAAACGAGGTGCAAAACAAGAGAAATAATGAAGAACTAGAGATTTGCAAAGAAAGGAACAGATCAAACAAGGATGATAAAAATGAAGCATCAATTCTAAGCTCTTCCTGGAAAGAGAGGGGCACAGAATTCATGGCTGACAGATTTTTTGCAGTGCCAGATGTCAAAGAGAATGAAAAGGATTATTTAGGCTGGAAGTAGGGAGTAACCAGAGATAATTAACACAGAAAGAACTTAAGAGATGAAAGAGAGGAGACAAGATTTGGGGAAGCAACTGGAGCCCATTAATCTTTCTGCATATATGCAGTGAAGTTTGGGCTTTTTGTCTCTTTCTTTTTGCATTGAAAGTTTTAGCCTTCTCTAACTTAGAAAGAAAATCAACAGGAGCATAGTAAGTGTGGAGATGAGAAAAGGGGTGAAGGAAATCTAACATAATGGCTCAAAGGAAGGAAATAGAATAAATGAGTTATTTTGGATTTGTAAGGGGGAACTAGGGGTGTGAAAAAGCAAAGTCTGCTTTTTTCCAGATCTCAAAGAAATTTAACATGTTCTCTGCAAAGAAAAAAAAAAAGTCAGCAATCAAGAAGATACTGGAAACGATGACTAGGACATTTAATTAAACAGAGAAAGACAACGGTTAGCAAGGAAGATCCCAGAACAGGAAGAGGAGAGACGTCAGACGTTCTTCCCCTGCAGTCCATGGAGGACCACCGGGAAGCAGAGATCCACTCGCAGCCCATGGGGGAGGTGCTCATGCCGGAGCGGGTGGATGCCTGAGGGAGGCCGTGACTTCGTAAGAAGTTCATCCTGGAGCAAGTTCCTGGCAGGACCTGGGAGTCCGTGGGGGAGGTGCCCACGCCAGAGCAGGTTTGCTATCAGAACTNTGACTGCAACCCCCATCCCCCATCCCCTGCACTGCTAGGAGGGAAGGAAAGGGAGTCCCGGGAAGTGGGGGGAGGTGTTTTAAGATGGTTTTATTTCTCATTTCCCTGTTTTTATTGTTTCTTTAATAAATCAACCCTTTTTCTCCCTGACTCTTTTTTGCACGTGATGCTAATTGCCGAGTTTGATCTCTACGTCCTTATCTCAACTCACAAGCAGTTTGTTATATTCCTCTCTCCTGTCCAGCTTAGGAGGGGGAGTAATATTATGACTGGGTGGATATTGGTCTAAACCACCACAGAGTGCCACAAATAATAAATGGCCAAAGGCTGAGGAATCACAGAGTTCAGAGATTCACAAGTGCTAGCAGGAACCCGGCAGCTACACAGCAATGCAGGGTGTCTTCTGCATCTTGATTGTCACATTTTTATTCCTCTAGCCTATACACAGGACAGTATATCTACTTGTGCTGAATAAAATATAATCTGTTTGACTGAGACATCAGTGTGGGTTAGGTTCAAAGCATAGTGGCAATCAAAAGGGTGTTAAACAAGAGGCTGGAAAACTGCTCAAAGTAATCACCCAAGAATATCGCCAATAGTTGTTGGGGTTGTTTTCCTACAGCCAAAGGTCACCTTCAAAATGTCAGCACATGCTATAGCTAAACATTATAATACAGTTTCTATTACAGTCCTACACTCAACATGTACCTATGTTCTATTCCCTTGTTTTCTCTTATATGATGTCAGGCTAATGAAAAAAAACAAGAAGTAAGCAGAAAAAAATTCTAAACATCACAGTAAAATTGTTTTGATTTCTTAGGAAGGAAATGTACATTTTTTTCTCCTCTTCTAATCACGGTACCTTTGTGAATTGTATTTATAACAAGACATAACATTGTTTCTTGTTATATGAGCATATATACTACTAGTTAATGTGAAATCACCTAAGGTTACATAGAAAAATATAAGCAATCAAAGTATTGGTAAGGTAGCTGTAATGTTAAAGGTATTCACTAGTATCTTTCAAAAGAAGCTAAATGTCTGCTGTGTATTCCACCCATTGTGTTCAGGTTTTTTCGTTTGTTTTAAAGAACCACAGACTATACAAGGATGTGCTTGGCATTACCTCTACTTTTTTGAAAGCCTCCTGAAAATATCTCTATTCTTACTACCACTCCATGTTTCATATTTTTGTTTCTGTTAGCTTTGTTCCTTTATGCTTAAACATTCAGTGCATCATCTAAAAAAACATTTCTTGCAGGACAGCAGGTGTCAAAACAGTTAAACCAACTATTCGAGAACTGCTGCATTATTTCAGTAATTTATGAAGTAAATAAAGATGCCCACAAGCTATGTGGGTCTCTGATAGGGAATTACAAATACTAGCTGTAAATGCTCCTGCAAACAGCACAGACGTGCTCATTAAGCAGCAGTGCTTCTGTCTCATAGCAAGAAGTATAAAGGCTCCTGGGAAATCAGTTATTTTTGCTTTTGTTTCTCCCCTTTTGCATTTTTAAAAAGTTAGCTAGCAGTGTGAATGTAGTGTGAATGCAGCCACAGTCATAGGACAGAGTCAGGCCAAATTTTGTCAAAACCAGAATTCTGGACACACACGTTCCAAAGAGTAGAATGACCATATGAACAGAATGAATAAGGACATTCTACATAGTACAGAGCTGTACTCTCACTGAAATAGACCTACATAGTAAGGAACACAAGCTGAGTCAATTTATAGGAAGGAAGGTTTATATGGAGAAATACACTGCAAGTGAAACTTGCCTTTGGACTGCAATTAACTTCTCCTCCTCTGTGTCAGACAAGAGTTGAAAAGAGATGGAGAGATAGCATAAGCCCACACTTCGTATATCTATTTAATATCCAAAGAATTTAGTTAGGCTACTATTCTTCTTATATGCTGTCATTTAACATGATGGTGTAAAATGAAGAATTTTGGAGGGAAAAAAAAAATATTTAATTTTTTTTTTATGATTGGCATATATCTGCTCCTTCTGAAAAACTGGCAGATGACTTGCTTTAAGAATCTGATGAAAGCTTAGAACATGTATTATGTATTACAGTTTAACGTGTTCATATATATATATATGTATGTATATACACACACACCCCCCCCCCCCCCAGCAATCACACAGAGGCAGGACTCAATCCCTGTGACAACACATGGCACACAGCTTGCTTGTTACAGAGCAACAAAAGTGTTGCCTTCCAAGGCATACCTCCCATATCAACAGAGGTCATATTATGGCAAAAGAGCAAATTCCAGATACATTTGTCTTCACTTCCACCAAATTATCAAGTCCTTTTAACAGACTACTAGAGACTGAGCAACAGTTTTCCTGAAGAAAAAAGTGTGATCAGAGCTCAGACCAGAGCTGGTCTAAGCTCCATCTCATATCTAGTAAGTGTGTCAAAAGCAAGAGAAATATATTTTTTCTTTACATGCTGGGGAAGACATTGTAGCATATGTAGGTCTCCAACAATGATGACCAGGGATTAAAGGGTAAGAAATAAAATCAGGAAGGAAGGCTAATAAAGTTTCATGTAATTACACTGCTCAAAACTACAACTCCACACTACAAGAAAAATAGCATAAAAGCATTTCTTTTGTCCAAGCATTGTTTATTGAAAGCAAACTCCACAGCTTTATTTTGTCTAATTTTCAGATATGCTGAACTCCTTTTGAGAGAGAGAAAAAATCCATGGCATTCAGTGCTGCTAAAAATTGAGTTTCATATCGCTATCTACCAAAAAGTAATACAGAAAAACACTCAGGAATAAGACTCCCAGAAACTGCCAACGTGTACAATGCAAAACAGGTGGTAGATCAATGCTATTGTAGTAATAGCCAATATACACCAAAAGCAGAAATACTTTGATCAGCTCCAGGCTCTAAACTAAACTCTTGAAATTAACTATAGCTGATTCACAAAGACTAGAGAGCAGAGGAAGAGTAGAAACAAATGGTATTTAATGAAGCATGTAATGGCCACCAGCCAACAAATGTCACCTTTTACCAACTGTGCCAAAAACAAGTAGAAGGATAAACACTCTTTTTCCAGAATATTGCCAAGTTGAATCTAATCATCATTGCTTTTCCCTACATCAAACCAGCTATGGCTTTGTTTTTGGAATGAATCTCAAATTTACAGATCCAACAGCTGGGATACTCATGCCGTCCATTTTAAAGGGTTCTACATGCCTGTGCTGTGCCAAGCTGTATGTTGCAGTGGGACATTATGTCCTCGCTCATGAGAAAATGCCAACCAAGTGCTGCACCTACCTTCACAATCAGACTCCGATGCTCCTCAGACTGACTGAAGTTTGTGCCCATTTCAAAAGTAGTCATTGTTCCTTCCTCACACAGGCTCATCCAGGTCTGGTATTCTTCACGCTCTGGCAGTCTATCCCAGAACGTCTTGAAGACCTCCCAGACTGTTTCCTGACACACTGAAGGCACAAACAAGGTCTGGTGTTAGTAAAACATGGGTGACCACGATAGTATTGGCCAAATATTGGATCCTTTTCAGTCCATTAACATAGAAAAGGCAGTGACTAGATACCTACAGTTAAATGTGTAAGATGTTGAAGGGAATAATGATGAAGATCTGGTGGACCTTCCACACTTACTACTTCCCTCTCTGAATTCTACTGAATAGCATCAAAAGCAAACACACTTTCACTGAATGAAATTGCCTGTGATCAATGGATCAAGTTCTTAGAAAATTTAGAAAACAAAAACAGGATGGCAAACGTCCTCACAGAAACCAGACCTGGAGTTTAATTTGTAAGAATGATAGTGGCACTGATCAAAGTTTGAGAGACTCACATTTACATATTTACACAAAATTTGAAATAAGTTTCAGAAATTATAGTTGCATTAATAATTTGAAAAACAAGACGGGACCATGACACAACAACATAATATGCTGAGCAGTAAGGCATTCTCTGATCCTACTGTATGTATGCAGCAAGAAAGTACTGAACTTGTCTGACTGATCAGACAGTCTGTGATTTAAGGGTTAAATTACCTTGTGCTATGCCAACTGCTTTAAGTTCCCAGTCTGGCATGTGCTCTTTGCCAGTCACAGCAGTTGGACACATAACACTCAAGCAAGAGCCTTTCTGTGACCCAGGACAACTGGAAGAGAGGAAGATTTATAGGATTTTCCTTGTGTCCTGCAGGAGTACAATGTCAAAAGGAGAACAACTCTAAAAATCACTCACAGCAGCAGCAGCTGCCAGGCTGGAGTGGGAGCAAACAAACCTGCTTTTTGGCCTTAACCAGATTTTACTACTTAGATATACACAATTCAGCAGAGGAATGCTTTGCATTCAGGGAAAGTCTTGATATCATAAGCAAGACCCTACAGGAGACTGACCATAAATCTATCTTCAGAGAGTCATTTTCTTCAGTCATCTTAAAAATAAACTCCATGCTGTCAAAAACAGTACCTTTCTGCTGTTTCTTCTTGATATTCCGTATTCTGAATTCCAAAATCAATTAAAGGTACTTGTGTAAAACTTAACACAGAGATGACTAATGGAAACATACTTTCATTCAACCAGGAGATGGACATTTTTCTTAATGGCAAAGGCTTTATAAATATCAATCATGAGGAACTATTTTACATGTAGCAGTACCCTTACAGCTTAGCAGACTGGCATGCTGGAAGGCACCATGCAGAAAGATTTCTTGTCTTCACCTTGAATTTCAGTTTATGAGAGAAGTTGAGATCATTTCTCCGTTGTTGAGTTCTACAGACACACAGATCTCTCACTTCCATGCCACACTCCTGATAGCTTTCCTACATGGAGATTAGCCTTGGAGCGCATTTGATACGTGTGACTCGAGAAGAACAAAGTCTCCAAACTCTGCATTATTAACTGACAATAGTATATTGCTGTTCCAGCCCTCCTCCAGCTTCCTGGTAGTTAACTGTAAAACACAGTAATTAGGTAAGGGGTATTGGAGATGCTTCCTGGTTTGCTTATGCATCTTCATTAATTAGAAATAAATAGCCAAATGTAAAAGCATCCATGTGCCCTCTCACATTCCCTCTCAAGTTAATGCTTGCTCCCTCAGCAGCAAAGTCTTTAAGGCAGGGACCACGTTTCCATATGACCTTTGCACAGACCTCAGGCAACAAAGCCATAATCCTGCTCTGGGATTTCTGGATCCTGCTGTAGTACTAATAACCTTCCTGAAGCAGAACGACATCTGTAGTATCCTCTCTACCATCCATCTTGTAAGACCTAGGAATCCAGAAAAGGACCAAAGTCTAGTTTCAAATCTAGAAGGCTACACTTAAGGAATATCACTCACCCTTATTTCCTTCGGCATTCTTCTATTTTGTATCTCTATGTTGTAACCTGCATTCTGACTAATGGATCTTTCACTCCAGGTGCAATATTATACAGCAACTATCCCACAATGACATTGTTCCCTGTGGCTGCGATAAGTCTTCAGCAGGCTCTCACTAAGAGTCGAAGCTATAGCAATAGCTTGCAAATACGTTGCAGTGGCACTATCTAATCCCATAGTTTTCAAATGGCAACAGGCAAAGGACTGTCTTTGCAGCTGCAAGCAAAAATTGGCAGTAGTAACTGAAGGCAGTTTTTCCAATGCTCTTAAATAAGTTTAATCTCTTTTTTAAAAGAAATGTGATGAGACAGTGTCTTGCCTGAATACAAGCTGCTGCGTATGAACAGTTTTCCCAATCAGCTCCCAATAGATTAAGGATTTGTTGTGTGTCCTTTCAGTTGGAATTAGACACCCCACTGAATTCCAGTCCCAAAGGCTTTGTGCTATCTGTGAGCTCCAAGCCCATTAATCAGACCTAAGCTGCCAGAACAGGGTCATATTTTCTGTGGAAGGAGGAAAGGAGATGCAGGTAAGGAGTGACCTTCTGTCCTCTCTAGCCTCTGTCTTCTCTAGTTGTTTCCACTGCAGCAAGCAGTAATAAGTTGGACAACATAGTGCAAGCTGCTACCATATTCAGAATGAAAAGGCTGGCCCATTTCTTCCTCCCTAGCACTCTGAGTACGTTAGTTCTGAATCACATAGTTCTGATTAAAAACTCCACGCAAACACCTACCATGATTGCCATTTAAGCAGTTCCATTAGCCTTGCCCAGGAAAACTGCCCCCTCAGGCATGGTGAGCTGCTTGCCACACAGTCACATCAACCTTGTTCACACCACAGTCCATCTTGTCATTTTCCTGTTTATCCCAACTGACCAGTTTGTAAAGCAGAGGATTGCTTCGCAGGATAACAAAGCCAGGCTGTAAGAGCTCAGCTCAAGAATCATCCCCAGGCATGCTTACCTATATGGCATTCAAGAGCAAATTCATAGCCTGGCTAAGAAAAAGAACAGTTTTGTTTCAATCTTTCATACACCTTTTCAATCCTTTACAGTTAGATGACAGTTGCCACTCCATGCACAGAAAATGAATAGCCACATTTCTTCAGTGTGGTTTAAATCACACTCAAGTAAAGAAAAAGACAAGCATTATTCTATCTCCACTTTCTCCTTCAGGTATTTCAAAGAGGGAGCCGGTTTTTATTGTGGCTTCATTGACAAGGCCACCCAGAGAACTGAAGGGACATCAATCTCACAATATGTTTAAGTTGCCCAATCAATGTGATTTTAATTTGACAGTGGAGCTCATCACTGTGGTGGGTTTTCAACTCTGCTGGTGAGGAAGGTTTTTCGAAGTTTCTTGTCAACGAATTCTCAAAAACACAAATATGAGAAAAACGTTCCTTTGATAACAATGTTATAAGCATCCCGTGACTCTGTAAACAGAACTTGGGACACAAAAATGTAAGCAAAAATAAACAGGATGTGACTGGCAGCTTCAGGAAATAACTATACCTTACCATATAAAAATTATTCACTATCTTTGCTTTCTGACTTTGCAGCAACTTGTCAGTACCTGGGTCAAATATACTATATACATAGGCTAGCAATAAATGAAGCGACTTTTGACTAATATTTAAAAGAGCAACTCCTTGAAATCAAAACTTTAAAATGAAATAAAATGGGGGAGGGGGGCGGGAGGGCACATGACTAAACAGGGTTGTCAGTAAACTTTTTTACTAGCAATGTAACCTTGAACTTTAAATATCAATCATTTAAAGTAGATGAAGAACGGGGAAAAAATGAAGCATCAGAACTTAAAATAAATTGACAGAGGTCCAACAGTTCAGAGTTATGACTGAAGCTGCCTGCTGTGTTAACATACTCCAATTGTTAAGTCAAATCTGCTGTATAGGCTTTGTGTTTTTTCTTGCCAGGAATTACGTTTCCAAGACTAGATGCAATGCCCTTAAAAAACAACCAACCAAGCAGCCAGCCCTGCTAGGATTGGGAAGGAACTGCTGAGCAGCCCCAGCGGTGCTGCCACATGTCACCTGAATTGCAGATCAAGCCCCACGGGACAAGAGCCTGCCTTTGTCACTACATCTCACACCAAACTTTCACTAGCCTGCAACACCAGTAGGCACAGAGATATGGGACAGTATTAGCAGGCCCTGAGGAGACAGGATTTGTGATGAAGCCTCTAATCCCTGACAAACAATACTGATTAAAAGCATCATAAAATCGAGATCAATCTTTTAAGGCAGTGAGCTAAGAACCTTGAAGCTACACGTGGGTGGGAAGGTAAGCTCCTCTAGAAAATTACTTCCTGCATCCCATAGCTGCAGTAACAATTAACATGTATTTCAGGGTTAACTGACCTCTCTGCAATTTTCCTCTGGAGAATTCAAATGTTAAAAAAAAAAAAAACAAACAAACCAAACAACAAAACCAAAATGAAAGCTATGAGATAAAGGGAGGCACCCTGCTATGGAGATGCCATCATTCCAGCTGCCTAAAAGAAAGGAAACAGGTGTGCAGAAGATGTTTGACTGACACAATAAACCAATATTCAAGCCAAGAATGCAAACAAGAGAGCTCATTCTGCAATTTTTCTCCAAAGTACATTTTGCAAGTATATACCACATTTTGTATGAACTCCATCCTGAAATACCTCAGAAATTTGAAGTCACTTAACTCATCAATGAGATAATCATCTTCAAGGTGAGAGAGGAGGTAGGGCAAATGGAAATATTAGTATGTTTGGCTCATGCCCTAGTGCAGATTTCCACTTCAGCGAAGTGTCACAGGCACTCAAAGTAGGCAAAGTCCTGACTTTTAAAGGTCCTAACAGGTTTCAACGGCTGCCTCAGAAAGCCCGACATGTAGTAAGACCACATGAATCTCAGCATATCAACTCTGAAAGCTGAGAAGCCCAGCCCTTGGCAGATTATCTACTTCAAATGCTGTGTTTACACTCAACTAATACTTAGAAATAATAGAGACTCTCACGAAAAGCTTAAGATAAACTGTGTTTCAGCCTCCGAAAAAATCCACATAGGCAAGCACAAACTCTTATCAGTCCTATAAATCTGCAGAAATGAGTGAAATAAAACTTGATTTGAAGCTCCTTTTGCTAAAGGCTTCATCATTCTTTTCAAAATATCCAGCTAAGATCTGGGATGAGATGATCTCTCCCTCCCTCTCAAACTCTCCTGTATGGCTACCTTTCACACACCTGGACAGGATACAGCATCTCTGTGGCTCCAACTTTACCATTCAGGACGCTTTTCTCTCTCAAATAAGAGACAATTAGCCCATTACTCTCAGTCTGTGCTCAGGGATTTCTGAGGTTAACAGAAGGGGCACTACATGACAGCACTGGGCACCTAGTAGAGGGTAGGGTAGCTTTACAGCAAGTGGGCAGTGCTGGAGTTTAATCCTAGTTAAATCCCATTAGTGCTTCTTAAGAGTTGAATTATGAACAGTGGCTAGAAGTACTGAATCAAGCTGAATATTCTATTTTGAGGCAACATGAGGCCAGCTCCTACTCATCTCTAATGATTTCTGCACAACTTCTGGCTCAATTACAGTGGGTTTTGATAAAGAGTACAGTGACAGGGAGACTGCCAGATACCTCCTAAGAAATCTTTCCTGCAATGACTTCATCAGCAATCACTAAACAAATTAATATACACATATTCTGTGAAATCACTTCATCTATTGCTGAAAAGCTGCTGTGTATGGCCTATAACATAGCAACCCTTCAAAAATATACAAAACTACCAAGGATTTTTAATTAAAATAGCTGAGTGTGAATTAGCTAATCCACATGAAAGATTTTTTTTCTTTGAACACTAACATACAAAACTCTCACACATAAGGTCTTCTCACCAGTAACTACAGACTAGTCTTTTGTGGGAAAAGTTAAGTTTTTTTAGAAGCACATACTGATACTCAAAAATTCAAATTTAAAAAGAAAAACAGAACTAGGCCTTAAACAAATAAACTTGAGAAATGTATTTGATGAGTATGAGGTATGTACGATATGTGCCAGGGATGAGAGGGAAACAAGGAGAAAAGGCTTAGACACTTTTATTTCTTGTATGCTTGTTCAGCCAGGTGCTTTGTGTGACTTTGGACTGTTTGCTTTCACCACTATTCAGCAAGATTTGAATAACTTTTAACATTTAAGATTTCAGTATCAAATTGAAACTTCGCTCTTAACTCTGTCCATGAGCAGAAGATAACATCGTTATTTCTAACACTTCAGTAAATAGACCTGAAGTGACCCAAGAAAAGGGAAAATGAGGAAACTCATCACTATGTCCAAAATTACCAAATCTAGGGATTATAATCATGCGTGGAACTTCATTCCTGAGAAATATTTTTCATTCTTTCCAAAGTTCCAAAATGTCCTTGCCTCTCATCAGCTACGACCCACTGGAACAGTCTACATCCTTCTTTGGTTAGTATCTTTAAGATCCTTAGGTTTTCAACTTTATCCAAAGTTCTGACTGACAAAAACAAATTCTTCCAGAGAGACTCTCTGATCTACTCACATGAAAAGAAGATGTACTAACTTATAACCATACATTGAATTGTTTAAGATGACAGATCACAGTAGGAAAAAACGCAAATGGAATTTAGGAAAGGTACATCTCAGAGGTGGCAAAGAGCAGCAATAACTAACTCTGAGCCATGCTGTAAAAATGTAGCAGCCTTTGTTTTAACCAACTAACAGGCATAGGATAGGGAAATGATGCAAGCCATTCTATCTTGCAATCCTTGTTTTATTTCTGTTTTACTGGCTAAATTCAGCCTCCAAGTCTACTACAATCCTTAGCCATCTACCAGTGTCAGCAATTTACATAAAAGGAAATGAGCAGATTCACTGAATTGTCCACATAAGATGACTGGTCATGACAGACTTCTGATCTAAGCAGGTGTTGCTATTTTTCATATATTTATTTTTATTTAACAGAGGCTTGAGCTATCGTCTTCCTGTCAACATTAAAGAACATAATTCTTTATAATCAATATTACCATATATGGCACACTCACTAGCTGAAATCCCACTGTTAGATTTAAAAAAAAATCTGTTTTGTGAAGTCTCCAGCTGCCCATTGGACATATTTGATGTTCATCACAACAGTCCAGCTATGAACCACCACTAGATTTAGATGACTCTTCCAGAAGCAGCCATAACATGACTACCATTTAAAAGGATGTGCATTAAAAACACTCTATAAGACCCAACCCATAGGCCTACAGTACCCAATGTGTAATCTTTGTAAGATCCATAATCATAAATTAATCCATAATCCCAGGTTCATCTCAAAAGAGACTGTGAAAAGAATATCTTCTGCTAATGCAAAACTCAATTTCAATCTGTGATGTAATTGACCATAGGAAAAAAATCAGCACTTCAGAAATCTGTCTTCTAGACTGCAGGTGTAGAGAAATCTGTACAAAACCATCTCTACTCTTGGCTGGTGCTTCTGACTACTACAGTAATAATAACAACAATCAGTGAATAATCATACCATTACTTTCATGTGCTGAAGGGTGCTATTGCTGTTTTAGAAAATAGTGATTTTTCTCCAGATTCCTTATTTTGCCATAGCATCTCAGCTCAGGAAATCCTTGCAGATTGTCTAAGCTGTAAATCCAATAGGGAAGCAGATGGGCTAGGTCGATTTCTGGTTCAGCCTAGGATCATTAAGTTCTAGACATGCTTTTACCACCTAATTTACAGATTTTCCTTCTTTATCATCACTCACACCTTTGCTTACTTGGTATTGCCCTTACATACTCCTATCAAATAACTGAGAGGTGACTCTAATTACAGTACATAGTATGGATTAATTTTGAGAAAAATAAAGAACAGTTGAGTGTTAGTGGGTGGACATAAACAAGAAGCTTGCAAAGCCTGTGAAACTGTCTAGGTGATCAGTGGTGTTGGCATCCCTAACAAGCTGGGCAAAATTCATATTTGAATGAGGCTCTGATTTCATATAATTCCACTGTGTATTCAAAATGGATTCTTTATGTTTACTTATATACAGACACTCAACAACTCCTAGTTTAAACTGTTTTTCATTGCTCCAACTTAATGAATTACCAGTCGAGTTTCTTCTATAGACCATCAAAAAAGTCCCATTAAACATAAGCCTCTGAGCATCTTTCTTTCTCTGTTAAGTGATAGCAGGTATTTCATGTTTGATACTGTGAATAATTTGAATGCTACAATACAGAGACACAGAAATACCAGAAAGTGCTGCATGACCTTGATGCCCTGTTCCAATATTGTCAGACAGCAGGGTTTAATATACATCACACTTGCTGGAATATTTCATCACATTCCTGTTCTTGGCAATATCTCAGCTTTTCAGAGACACCTCTGTCACATCACCTTCTGTATCTTAAAAGAAAGGCTTCATCACTATTATAGTACAGGGTGACACACAGAGACTGGCTTTCAACACAGGATATACTAAACTTTGGACAACCAGCCACTGTCAAAAGTCACATGACTGAGATGTCCATGTCTCACACTTGACTCTTTTTTGAAAGATACTCCCTTGAATTCCACTAGTGCTAAAGGAACTCTAAATTAAAACAAGCCCTGTCACTTAGCTAACCTGTACAGAACACCTGTTTTTCATAGCATTCAAACTGTTCTGTGAGAAAGGATTAGTCATTATTAAACACTAACTGTGGTTTCAGGGACTGAGAGTTTTTATATAAATGTAACCAGAATGCATTGTTTTAGCTCAGAACAGCTCTCATAATGAAGAATGAAAATCAGAAAATGGATGTTCTTGGTAACAATATATTTCTTATGGCCTGGTATTTACTTATGTTTAAAAGATTTATATAGAATGTTTTCTAAATAGATATTCTTTATTAATTACACGAGATGTACCATCACTTACCTCTGAGCCTGAAATATTTCAGATGGTTGGCAATAGCCTGTTCAACAGATTCATCAGGGCAGATTTTAACTCCACTAGGAAACAGAATGGACCGCTTCCTTCTTAATAGCAAATGCTTGTGAAATTGTTCAGCCTCCACAATGCCATTAAACTTTTTCAACTCAGGAGGTAGAGAGGGGTTTTCCAGTTGCCAGCCACTGAGCTGGGCATTTGGTGAACCATCTTTAGTTTGTCCTTCTGTAGACGAAAAACTTTCTGCTGTAAAATTAAAACCACACGTAAATTTTTCAGATTTTCAATTAGATTCAGCTCTAACTTTTGAATGCTAATGTTTTGTGTTTAACTTCCCTTCTGAAGCTTCCCTTAAGTCCGTGCAACTATATTTGTGAATAAGCATGTACTTAGAACCTTACAGGGCTGAAAAATAATTATTTAATCTTTCATTGAGAACTCCTCTTATTCCATACTTACTTCCCACAAGAAATATTTATATCCCTTGCAACAGAAAGCTGCTTGAATTGACAGCTAGCAAGTATCCCTTTCACCATTAAGATGGGCTCCTACCCAACTGGAGCAGGAAAAGAAACAAAACAGAAGAGAAAGAAAAAAAAACCCACAAAACAAAAGGAGAGGAAAAAAAGCTAAATAAATTCCTTCTTAATGTTAATTGTTTACAACTGAGGGGAGAATGTGTCTGTCTGGTTTTACTCTGACAGTCTCTATCCTCTGCAATCAGCTGGTTTGAAATTAGTTGTTTCAGCCTCTGTCTTTCACTTTTTCCCAGAAAACATGTCTGAAGAAGAAGCCAAATCAATCATTTATAAGAGAAAGAACAGGAATAAGTGTATGGCATTTTTCCATCTCATAGAATGAGTTTATTCTGCAACTTCAAAGTCAATAGGACCTTTTGACTTTGAAGACAGAAAGATGAAGAATGTGATTATATTGGCAGTGTATTAACAGTCAGATTTAGTGAAGACCACCAGCAGATGGTGCGGAGGGAGAAAAGAACATCAAAAAAGGTCACTAATGCAAAAGCCCAACCTTTACCCAAATTGATGCATCTTCAGCATTCACAAACAGAAGACAAAACCTCACTTTTTAAGATTTAATACAAAACTATTATATAAAGAAGCATCAAGTAAAAAAAAACCCCTATCTCTCAAAGCTGGAAAAACTTGCCTTCTAAAGCTACATTCTACCCTTAAAACAACAGAACTGCACCATAATACCTCCTGGAAATCACTCCAAATATTCTATAATTACACTGATATCATGGCATAGATTTGACCAAACATTTCTCTACATTAACCCCTTTGGATATAATTAAAGCAGAGAGGTCTTTTTATTTCTACATACTTACTGCCATAGGTGAACTTTGAAAACAAGACTATGAATAAGATTTCCTCGTTACCTGCAACTATTTGAAGATCGTCTTTAATCGTTTCCAAAATCAGAAAGCAAAGAAACATTTTCCAAACAAAGCCAAACATAATTATTTATGAAAAAGAAGGGGGAAAAAATCCTCTCAGCAAAAGAGCAGTATTCCACTTTAGTGAAGAAACAAGAAAATATGATGGAAGTAAACTCCTTGGAGCTAGCAGATGGACTGAGACAATTTTTTTAATTTTAATCTGGCCAGTTAAGCTCTTTACCAGAGCTTGTCATACCATTAACAGACAGTCCAAACAAGGACAGCACCTTTCACACTTAATTAACCAGGGCTTTTTTTCATTGGCCTTTCAATTTCTGCCCTTTTAAAAAACTATGTTGACCACTGAACTTCAGAGGGAGCATGCTCATCTCTAGTGGAAGGTTCTCAGTGTCTTCTGCTTGTACAAATATATCCATCTAAAATCACACCGACTTGCTTAAACTTAGATAACAGCGAAGCAACCTTTCTGTAGGACTATTTCTTCTGATGACAGAGCTAATACAGCCCTGCTGCCTCAGTCTGTGCTGAAGGACAAAATCTTGTGCTGTTTCATCACTGTTTTTCACATCCCTGAAATGGCACTTCCCCCAGAGATAAAGCCAGGGCAAGTTGTGATTCTTTCATCTCAGTTCAGGTATTATCTGACATGAGCAGCAGAAACAAATTAGAACAGACAGCTGAAGAGATGATCAGCTAGGAAGAACTGCAGCAAGGACAGAATGTGGGAAAGCTGCAGCACTCTCAGCTCTCCTCCTGTTCAGGCTCAATTCATTGTGGAATTCTGTACTGCAACAGCAGACTGCATTCAGACCACCAGAAAAGCCCCATCAGTGCTGTCTCCTGGGTGGTGTTACTCAGGACTTGTTGGCTACTGCATTCACATCAATCTAAGCAAACTGTTGGGTTTGTCTGAAGTGACTATTTTTAGTAGTGGTTTTGCCAAGTATTTCAAAGTTAGATCCCCAAAGCTTCCCAGATGACAATCTGCAGAACTTCTGTGCACAGTTCCTCAGGTATACAGTGCTGATTCTTATAGCTGCTCTGCTAAACTCCCAGCAATTCAGACAACACAGATAATTCCTCAGGAATCAAATGAAACTACCTTTGTTTCCAGTCTTCATCTTCTGATATCTAACACTCAACTTGGTATTCCTCAAAATGGTAACAGACTTTCCTTGTTTTATTCTGTTTTCCACAAAACTACTAAATTCCACTTCAAGTTAAACCACTGAGTTGCTATAACAACCCCCCCAAACAGTTGTCTTACAATCAGACATTTTGGAACTATCAAACCAGCACTGTTCACCTAGGCTGGCTCTGTCAACTTAACTACAGCACTGACAGCAGCATCAAGTGCTGAATGGTCCTGATAATATGAAGCACAGGAACAACAATCCACTGACAGCCAGCAGCATTCCTAACCAGCATTTCTAGTTAGACAGAGCAACTTTTGAGGCTAGCTTAGGGTACCGTTATTACGATCCTGGATTCAATAAAACAGACCAGTCTTTTCTCAAATCCTAGGCAGAGACTCATGCTTTCAATATTACAAATGCTCTTTCTCTGTAAAAATGCAACTGAATCGAGATTTAAAATATTATACATGCTTATAAAGGCAAAGACTAACTTCCCTCGAGACAACTAATCCTTTCAGAGAAAATTGTCAGAATACATATGCTTTAGTAAGAGTATGAAACCCAATTAAAAGTTTTCCTGGAAAGTCTTCAGATTTACAGCATTGCTTGCGCCACCCCACACCNCCCCCCCCCCCCCCCCATCAGCAAAGTACTCAAAGGCAAGAAAACAGTGTAAAAACAACCTGCTTTATACCTCTGTCAAAATTTGTTTTCTGGTGTATGGATATGAGAGCTTCTGTGTGCTCAAATGTTTAAAAAACTTCATTTCAGTTTTATTAATATTAATTTAAGCTATCAATTTTAAATCCAATGCCAACTTCAGCACCAAAATTTATATTTGCAACAGTTGAAAATCGACATTTAGAATAAAAAAAAAGGGCAGCAAAATCAAGATTTAAAGTTTCTTAAAACAAGTAAAACAACTCTTGCAACAGATTTCCAAAATAATCTTGGAAAATTAACTCCTCCCTTGATTTTATTAAAGCCTTTTCAGTAATACTTTGAATTAGGTGCATAATTCTTCACTTCCAGTAGACAAACGGTATCTGTTCAAAAGTATTCAATAAAACATATTCTTCTTGGGAGGAAAAAAAGTAAGTATAATCCTAGTGACATAATACACCAGTGTTGTCAGTACCTCCAAAAATAAAAAGACAATTTTATGGACAATTTGTATTTCTGAAAGGAAAGGACAGGCACTTTCACATAGGAAATGTGATTGGCTGGACCACAGCTCTCCATTGGTCTAAATTATTTAGTTTTCCAGTGCAATTTATGCCAAAACCTAAACCCACTCATCTGTAACTAAAAAATACAAAATAAAGGTATACTTTAATAAAAATGTCTCTAATGAAGAGCCACTCAGTGCCAGACTCTCTGTTATCCAAGCTCATACAGCTTAATACCAGGATTATAAATTGTCTCCTCTGACTGGACTGCAGCAACTGACTTTATGGCATTGGACAGGATTTATCAGTTTAGCTGAGACAATTATGTTAGACAACACCTTTTCACTGGTTCAGTTTCTGTGGTTGCTGTTGCCAAGTATTTCACCATTACCATTTTTTGCCTATATTCCCGGAAGAGTTCTCTAGTGAACCTTCTCCCAAGAGTCAGCACTGTCTGAGGTTGTTTAGCTCTCCAGTTGATCAAATTCAGCACACCTGTTGTACTGCCACCTCTTCCAGCAAGCAGCACTGTAAGGATTCACAACAGAAATATCAGAAAGTGAGGCCAAGAAAATCAATCTAACACTTGATTATCTACTGTATCTCTGTAACGTAAATCTATTCTTAGGATTCTTCTACTTCTGAATTGTTGATCAGGTAAGTATCTCTTACCTTGTTTGACAGTCAAAAGATTATCCCAGTACCCTTACCTAATGTTTGAATGCTGTTTTCAACATCTATGGTTGGACAGAATTGATGCTATTGATCTTGGTTTTATCTGACCACTAACAAAAACATTTTCAATATTGAGATCTTTGAAGCCACGTTCTACAACTCCTGCTTTTCCATCTAGAGGTTGCCAGAAGCAATATTTTGCTTCCCTGTCATACTCAAAAGTGTTATTACTGTGGCTTTTAAGTTTTTAGTCTTCCGTAAGGTATAGTATTGTAAGGTATATTACTTACTAAGTTCTGTGAACTCATTTCAGAGTCAAATTCTAAGAGGGAAGTCCCACAGGAGGACAGATGGACTCCAATGAATCTATGTCTGTAATTCCAGAAGAAAAGCAAGGCAGTACAGACACTTTTTAACAAGCACACTTGCAGTTCCACAATTCACTTCTCCAGTTCTTGATGAAAACTAGGGGTTTTTTTACATTTTTCCTGGAAGATTTACTTCCTAAAACTTACTCCTCTTCCACCTTGTTTCTTCTGTCACACTTGCCAATAGTACCTTAAACAAATCCCTGTAACTCAAGTTTCTTCTTGGCAGATGGTTTCTAGTCACCCACAGACAAAATGTAGCACTTTATTTTAAAGAAACTGATAGCTACATTTGACATTTGGAGTACAACTCATTGCCTTGAAACCAAAATTACAGAGTTGAGAGAAAAAAGCCTTACAAAGACTGTTTTGCTCCGAAGTACCATGCCACTCCACTGCTTCAGTTAAACAGGGATTAATATGGGAAACGGAGATGCAGTAGAGGCGCAAAAACGGTCCCCTGAGTCAGTCTGGTACCTTATACACGCCAAAAGGTACCTCTAGGGAGTTATAGCAGCTAAAAAGGAAGCACGAAGGTACCTGGAGTGTTTTTTTTCCCCACCGACACTTGCTAGAATTCACCACACATCTGTTCAATGCCAATGACTGGAATGAGGTGGGTAGTGGCCAGCAGACCGATAGCATAACAACAGAAAACAACTGCAAGTCTCAAGTAAAAAAGTAGCCTTGCTTGCCACTAAAACCTCTGAGCTAGCTGCATGCCTTTGTAAGAACTGAAGAGCAAATAAGCACTTTGACACAAATGTGGGTTAAGAGAAATGGACTGCTTATATCTCTTAAAAGCATTAAGATAGCCTGTCTTACACTGAGCTCAATGGCTATTTATTGCAGTTGGGAAAAGAATGAGAACAACCACATTCAGCAACTTCTGGAGATAATTTTAATATCAAATGTATTAGCATTCTTGTAGCACATATCTACCAAATCTACAAAGGCAAATCTTCAATGTTATAAAACCAATTTAGAAAAGTTTATACATTACTTTTGCTTTTAAATATCTATGAATCAGTCAAACAAAAAAAACCCCAAAAAGTTACTTTATGACAAAAACAAGCTCTACCATAAGAAAAAGCCCAAATTATTTTTTCATAAGGGAATACCAAAACTGTTCAACTAAAAAGGTGTAGAGAAAGGGTACACATTTCTACATTTTATCTTTCATCTGTCAGAATAAATACATGGATTTTCCTCTAAGTATTGCTGATGTGATTAGGTGATGAAAGTCACAAAACTCTGTCAATGAGGGGGACAGAATTTGGTGGGGGAGTGGTAGCAAAAACCTACAGAACTGAAGTAGAAACAAAGACAAAAAACATACAGTAAATGCATTAGGCTGCTCACAGCTATACAGAAAGTAACTGTGGTCAGCAAATTATTTTGGTTTTAAATTGCCTCACTTCTCCAGAAAGAATGATTCCTGGTTTGAGCAATAGCAACAGTGTTTTTTGGATAGCTGTACAGAACCTGAAGTAATAAAATGCTACGTTTCAAGAGTAGTCTTTAGGGAAGGGGTCCTGAGAATTTTGAAATAGCATAAAAATGTTCACATCTTTGGGTTGCCCTCAACTTCTACTTTAACTCTCTAGCCTACTTTCGAGCCTTAAGAGCTCTGGTTTTGTACATACATTTGTGACACGGGTGGTTTTGCTGACTATCTGACACATGGCCCTTCTGAAGGGTGTGGTGAGACTTAAGTTTACTCACAGTGGGGAACAGCAGAAAGCATCCTCTTAGAGTAGCCACCTTCTGTCATGCAACAGCTACATTTAAAAGTGCACACATGTCAAAATGTTATTAAAATTTTATGTGATCATTGAGAAAAAAACTACATAAATATGTATTAAGACAGAGATAAACTTGTGCTAGTTTATCAAGTTCAAACAATCATTCAGGCACCTTTCCTCAATTCCTCTTAACAAAATAAAAATCCTGTTTATCTTATATGTAAGCTGCATATCTAAAGGACTTCTTATATACAACATAATGACCTTTGTGAAGGAGAATGGTAATCTTATTCAGTAAAACACCTCTAACTTTTGAGGCTGTCGTGCCACAGCCTGCTTACAAGTAATGCCATAAAATTTGCAGGAATAACTCCCCAAAATAAGGTGAATAAGATTAAAAATCTACTGCCTACATGTATTGACACTTGAGAGCAAGATTTCTTCAAAATCTGGTAAGAAAAAAAATACATACTTTTAAAAAAAATCCACTCTTGAAAAGACTTCAGTGATCACTCTCAAAGCAAATGTTTTCCACTCATGGAAATAAAGTTTTATGATGAAAATGCTTAGGAGGGGAAAAAAAAAATCGAAACCTAGCAGCCTCAAATCTTGGCAGAATTTTCTGACACATGCAGACTACTTCTGTATATAAACAGAAACAAAACAAAAAATACATCTCTAAAGAGAGTCAATAAAATCCTTAAATTAAAACAATACATAGTATTCACTCTACCTGTATGAGCTGCAAAATCAAAGACGACAGTACAGGGTCAAAATCTGTCCTCAGACTTGGCTCTTACTGATCATCCACATTTATACAGATTTATAAAATACAGCTCCCAAAAGATTAAAATATTTTTAAGTGCTTGTGGTACATACTTGTGTGCAACTTTCCACGTAAATAAATCAATTGGCAATCCATATGTATCAGCTTTAACTTAAATATTTACCCTTATCAACAGCCTTTTGCTTCACCCCAACTGCCTTCTATGACCACACAACTCAAACAAACAAACAATCAACTGTGTCAATAAATACATGCCAAACAAACAAAACACTTTTCATGGGTGGGTTTTTTTTTCATTCTTTTCTCTTTTTTTTCTTCCTTTCAAGGCAGAAAGAATCCAAATGATGCTAGGCTGAGTTCCAGTTATTTTATACAGCAATGTTCTTTTTGCCGGGTTTGGCTTATCAGATTTATTAGCTGCTGCTGCCACTATGCTGTTGAAAGTGCAGTTGCAAGATCAGGTCTCGAATTTCTTCTCTTTTGCTTCTGATTAGCTGACGAGGGAACCACTTCTCCAGATGCAGTGGCTCTTCAAAGTTAACTATGGGATTCTGGTAACAGAAAAAGGAATACTGAATACATGAATTTCCTAAAGCAATCTTCAAAATTAATTTCAAATCTTTCTATTACTTCTGAGATCACAGAGGCACAAACAAGTTTCCATAAGGCAGTGACAGGCTTCAAAGACAAATTCCGTGGTAACCACATGTTACAAGCTACTCATGGTAAATGCTAAACAGGTTATCATCACTTGTCTTAAAGATATATCAGTATAAGCACATATTCAAAGCAGATTCCATGTATTCTGACACAATTAGATGTTCTCTTGATATCTAACAGGAGATAGATGCACTTTGGTCACAAAACACACACATAAAATCACACTATAGGAAAGATTCAAGCAAATAGCAATTTGGCATGATGAAGTTTTGTTGCCTCAGGTATGTGTTTTTCTGTCATGAGATAGTCTGTCTGACAGAAGAAAAAGAAGCAAGAAGCACTGGTGGCAGTTTTAGCTGGACATCAGAAAGGGAGAATTCAGAGCAAAAGAGGCTAGCAAATTGAAATGGCTGAGAGATGCTGGCAGTTATGGCAGTAAGACCACAACACTGCATGTGATCTATCAAAATTATTTTTTTTTCCTCTTTTCCCATGTTTATATTTTATCTTGCCCTTCCTTTTGATATAATAAATTCAAAAATCAAAATGAAAAACACATCATGATTTACAGTCTATGAGCCCTGATATGTTTCAGACAAATTACAGCCACCTTGTCCAGGCCTTGCTTCTGGAAGCAGAACATGACCCCACTGTTAGAGAATGGGCATTGGTAGAGAATCTAATTTTCCACCTACACAAGAGCTCAACCCATCTAATTAGAGAATCACAGAATGGTTGAGGACTGAAGGAACTTCTGGAGATCATCTAGTTCAATCCCTTGCTCAAGTGAGGTGCCTAGAGCCAGTTGCCAGGATCATGTCTGGGTGGCTTTTAACCATCTCAAAGATGGTTAGATCCATAACCTCTCTGGGCAAACTGTACCAGCTATTGGTCACTCACATAGTAAAAAAATCAGCATTTCCTGATATGCAGAGGGAATTTCCTGTGTTTCAGGTTGCATCCATTGCCTTTGTCCTGTCACTGGGAACTACTGAAAAGAGCAGGCTCTGTGCATTTTGCACCTTTCCTTCAGGTCTTAATATATAAAATTAATATTCTTCAGGTATTAAAACACATATTAATAGGATTCCTCCTAAGCCTTCCCTTAGAGTCCAATCTCTCTCAAACTTTCCCCATAGGAGAGATGTTCGAAAATCTTAGTCATCTTTGTAATCCTTGGCTGTATTTGCTCCAATAGCACTATCTCTCTTTTACTAGGAGGACCAAAACTGGACACAGCACTGAAGGGAAGGATCATCTCCCTCAAACTGCTGCCAACATTCTTCCTAATACAAGAAGCTACTGGTGGCAGTAACAACAGATACTGCTGGCTGTCTTCGCCACAAGAACACACTGCTGCCACACGTTCAACTTGGTGTCCACCAGGATCCTCAGAGGTCCTTTTCAGCAAAGCTTCTTTCCAGCAGGGTGATATATTGGTGCCTGAGGTTGTTACTATCTGGGTGCAGGGCTCTATCCTTCTTGTGAGCTTCATGAAATTCCCGACAGACCATTTTCCAGTGTCTCAAGGCCCCTCTGAACAGCAGCACAACCTTCTAGTCACTCACTTTTGTGTCACCTCGGAACTTGCTGAGGGTGCACTTTGCCCCAACACCCAGATCACTAATGAAGATGTTAAACAGGACTGGACCCACTACTGGCTCTTGGGGTGCACTGCTGGATACTGGCCTCCAAGTAGATCACCTGCCACTCATCACCACCCTCAGGATCAATCCAGTTTTCAACTCAACTCACTGTCTGCTCAGCCAGCCCATGCCCCATCACCTTCTCTATGAGGATCCTATTGAAGATACTGTCAAAGGCCTCACTGAAGTCCAGGTACACAATATCTACTGTATCCTAAAAGACAGTGCCTGAAACCCAGCATCTGCAGATGTTGAAAGGTATGTGCTGAACAGAAAAGAGAGGCTCTCTTATGTCTGTGCATTCCCTTCTAAGGAGTCCTCCATCCCTCCAGGACATTTCTAAACTTTAACTAAAGGAAGAAGCTATCTTTCCAGGCTATTACACAGTTTCTGCAAAACTGCTGCCTGCAGAGCCACTCAAAGGCAAATGCACAGGCTGACCAAGAGGCTACAAGAAGAGATACACAGAAAAGAGATGTTTGTAACACCTGTAGGCCAGAAACAAGTAAACTAAATGTACTCCAAATACATCCAAATAGAGATATTGAATCAGTTAATGTAAAAGTGATATTAAACCAAAGTCACAAATGTCTGACAACAAAAACTGACGTGAAACACTGTGATCCAGATAGGAAGTCCCCTATCACTACTTGAAGAATGGGGTTCATCTCCTCTTCCTCAAACAGCTTTGACACTTTTGTTATTGAGCATCACAGGCTTTTGTATCTGTATATTTCCCTCAGAAACAGGCTATTGGTAATTTTGAGGAAAGGGAAAGGTAGTTTTCATTTGTACCTGGAAGAAGCTTTCCACATATTGCAGCAAATAGACTCCACAATCACTGCTGTTATCTTGTTTAGGCACTCTGGGACACAGGTCAATCATTGTTGATTTACTGAATTCTCGATGTGTTTTTCGTTTGGCTTCCCATTCCATTTCAAGGTACCTGCAAAAGAAAGCAAATAGACTAAATAACTCTAAAAGTCAATACATTTTGGGATACTACTTAATATTGTTCTGGATCTGGCCAAAAAAAACCCTAAAATAGCTTTCAGTAATTTCTTTCACAGAATACATCACAGAAATTCATGCAAGAAACACAATTTCCACTATCCAATACTCTACAATCCTCAGAGGCATCTTTACCACATAATATGCAATGCACAAACCAGAAAGAAGCACGACATAATTTAAGAACTTTTATTTGTGCTAGTTTCTTCACGCTATTAGGAAACCAGGACGTTTCTAAACCTTAACTAAAGGAAGAAGCTATCTTTCCAAGCTATTACACAGATTTTTCCTTGGTTCATCCTAAGAGGTTGGCAGTGGTTTTTTAACCTAAGCCAACCACTTAAACAACCTTAGCATTCACCTTATGAACAACTTTAGTCACAACTGCACCAATAAACCCCTCCAATATACTAGCATACAAGGTATACAAAGACTTGTTAAAAACCTTAAGAGATCTCCTCTTTAATAATTAGGACTTGTTAATTGTCAGGTTTTCCTATTGTTCTTGTGCTTCAGTAGCAACTCACTGACCCCACAGCCTGGGCTGGCAACTGATTTTGATGATGGGATTGAAGGCATAATGATCTGATTTTCAAAGGCAACAGTTACCTATACTTTTCTGCTGACTTAAGTCAGAGTTGCAAAGGCTCAGGGCTTGTGAAAATCAAACATAAAGTCTGACTGAATGTATGTAATTTTTATTCCCTAAAGTCAGACCTCGTGTTTGGCTTCAAGAAGTCCCAAGTCCTTGCAATTTTGAGAATAAAAATACATGTAAATCACCCAAAACAGCTTTTGGGGAAAATGGCAACTGTGAAAATAAGGTAAACATTAAATAATTCAAAGATGAAGACAGTTTAGTGAAGCACATTTCCTTGAAACTAGAAGAATCTATCAGTGTAGTCTTTTTAATTTATTTGTTTGAGCCTGACCAAAGACCAAAAAAACCGAACAAAAATCACTTTATGGAAAGAAAAGGTCACAGAACCCCTGCACCAGTTTGCTCAAACTTCTGCTTTCAGAGCATCTACTTCTCAGACTTTCCCAATCTCGTAACTCCAGAAATCATCTCTTTGCTTTCTGACTTTTTATGGTATCTCTCTGAACCTCACTCTCTCTATCTAGGAAAACCAGGCCTTTCTATCTAGGAAAAAGACAGTGTCACAAAAATATATGATTCTCATCTACCTCTCACACAGTATTCACTTTTACAAGGAGCTGCTACTATTTGGTTTACAGATTTTTACTCCTTTCAGTGAAGTGAACACAATAGATTACAAAAACAATTCTGTTAAGCACCTTTTTTAAGCTATTGAACCGTGTTAGTCATTAGAAATGTATGAAAGTTTGAAGACATTTGCTTCCATACTTATGTTAAAAACTTAATATATTGTTACTCTAACTTTTTTAACACAAGCAACACCATTCCCATATGACTATACTGTCACATCAAGGTTTTAGACAGTCTCAGTCTGATTTCTACTTTTTTGTACCATAGCAGTGGATCTAACACTGCCCTTTGGAAAAGTAATCATTTACATTTTAAACAATCTGGTTTTCTACCCTTAAAAACATCCTCCATTACTGAACTGGAGGGAATAAAAAAACACTATACTCTCTTATTTATTTTTCAATTTCAAAAAGACTGTCCAATTAATAATTTTTGCATTGTATCTGGGCTTCAGAACAATAACAAGCTTTTCACATGCCTATCTATTGGTATTACATTTTCTTTGTTGTGACTCTATGGATTTTCCTTTAACATTAGAAATGTCAATCGTTACAGAGAAAAGTGTTCTGAACACAGAAACATGCCCACCAGCATCTCCTGCTTATAAATATAAACTGTAGTTACTTACTCTCTCAAAACCTGAACTGTATTCTGCACGGAACCAGCTTTCAAAGAATCTAAGATGAGTATACAAGGCCTGTATATGACAAAAACAGACAAACAAATCATTGTAGTCTTTTGTTACCATTACTAAAGCAAATATTTTGTTTGAATACAGCCTACCAAGAGCATCAATATCTGAAGAAACATAAGAACAAATGGACAAGTCACTACAGCTTTGGCTTTATGATAAATAACTGAATTACTCCAGAATTTTAAATAATTTAATGATATAACATCAGTATGAAAATAGAAACGTACCTTTTACAAATCTGCCTTTTGGAATTACTTAGGGAGACCTAGGAGGAGAGGAAATAAAAATAACCTTAGAAAACCTACAACTATAAACTCAAATGTTTTTATAGATCTAAAAGTAAAGCCAGAGAGGTTTCTGTTTCAGAAAGGCAGAAACTGCTAAATTCATTTTAAAAACACATGAAAGCATGGCATGGGCAAGAGAGGTAGGCCAAGGAGGACTTTATGTTCATTCAAAGTGTCTTGCATATGCTGCAGGCCACAAAATATAGACAACTGCTGCAAAAAATATGATGCAAAATCACTTGGTCAACTCTCAGAGCCTTCAGAAATACAGTAACACTTGTTTCCTCTGTCAGTATAAAAAGACACTTACTTTAGAAATCTCTGAATCCAAGACTGAAGCAGAAGCAGCTAGTTCCTTGTCACCTAGTACAAAATAACAAATTAAAAAGTCTTAAGAAAGTATTTCCTAACTGAAATATTTTCATTTTCAAATTCATGATTATTAGTATTCAAAATATGACAGTGAAGTATAAACAAATTTTGTTTCCCTTTTGAATGTTCAAATAGCAGTTACTGAAGACCTTTCTAATAAAATCCTTGCTGAAATCCAAGAACTTTCCACTCACGATGGGAACTAATTCACTGATTTTACATGTCCCTTCCATTATTTCTAGAGTTGTAGACAAGAATGCAGCGCAGTGATAGAGTCATAGAATGCTTTCAAATTAGAAAAGACCTTTAAGATCGTGTCCAATCATTAACCTAACACTGCCCTTGCCATGCATAGTAACATAAAAACATATTACATCAATCTTGACGTGAAAGATACTTTTTAAGACGTCACATCCCTCCTTCAGAGATTAAGACACTATTAGAAATGTACATGGCTTGATACAATTTTCTTCTAGATTACCTACCTTTTGAGAATAAACTTCTGTCAGCATCCACCACTTCTTCAATATTGCAGTTATCAGAAAAGGCCAATAGTGAGCCAGTTCGAGTGTTCTCACTCTCTGACTGAAGTAGAGACAGTTGAGGTTGATGACATAATGAATTCTGATGTGGATAATCCTCATACACAGCTTCTTCTAACCAAGGAAAACATATAACTGCAATGTACCAATGAGACCTGCCCAACAGTGGGGAGAGGATGGGAAAAATGTCAAAACTGTGTAACATTAGGTTGAGAAAAGGATACAAAAATTTTTTATAACATTGAGAATTCATAGGCAACTATTGTACGACACAAATATCATTGCCATGTTCCTTCACAGCATCTCATACTAACCCTCTCACTCATTTTCTGCCTTTCATTATGGCATAACAGCAAAAATAAGTATCTATTCCTTTAAAAAAACCCAACTAATCCACCACAGCAATTTATCAGTGTCTCAACACTCATTTCACATTGTAAAAAAAAAAAAGTAGTGATCTTTGATGGTGAATCCAGATTTGAATATAGCTTGAGGTATGACATGCCTCCAGCCTCATCTCTTTCTGCAGCTGTTTTGCATACATAACTCTCCATAGCTATTCAGTTTTACTGGCATTTCCACATGCAAGTTGATTATTCAATTAAGCCAAGCCACAGACTGTGGAAGTACTACTCTTGATTCAGTAACAGTTGCTGTGATTTCTTTACAGAAATATCACTTAAGCGCACAGGGATCATCATAATGACACAAAAATTGAACTGAAAACACACGAAAGCAATTTTCAGTTTAACAAAAACCAAAGCAGCAAAGTTTACTGAAGACAACTAAAAAAAAAGTTTAACTTCTAAAGTGACTTCAAAAATTATTCATTACACACCTGTTGCTTCAAAATCTCATGTGTTCATTTCCAATGATTCTAGCTTACTGACAGAAATAATTTTATCACCACAACAATCAATTATTTAAATCTTTAAATATCAGAAAAGGTGTCTAAAACACGTAGACTTACTCCTCGTTCACAGGTACAAAGATATAATCTTTACTGAAGATGTTTATATGACGAGTCCATGTTCTTACTCTTCTGTGTCTTCTCTGCGCTGCTCTGCAGGAGTTACATGACAACTGTTGTTTGATTTTTATCTTTATTGTTGAAGCAAAGTACAGGGATTAGTACTCCTACATATTCCCACTTCCTTTACTCTTGAAATTTTCCCAGTTACAGGCAAGTGACTAAAAAGCCATTTCCAAACTATCTTAAACTCTTATGGAAAAAATAATCCACAGATTTGAAAGGATTTCTTACAATTTACTTATCCAGTAATTATTATTTACTATGCTAAATGCAGAAAACCTCATCTAAACACCACCCAATGTAAAAGCAGATCTACAGCAAAATTTACAGATGTCCAGGAATTAAACTTCACAATTGAAGGCCTGTCTAAATAATCTTATCTTTTGAAGGAAAAAGCTAAATGTCTTGCACATGGCCATGCAACACAACTGTAGCAACCAAAATTGAAACCATTTTAAATGCTGGAGGATATTGCATTTCCAATCTTATAGACATAAAGCACAAGGACAGGATACTAGAAGAAAAATTCGGTAAGAAACCTAAACTCACATTTTCAACTTTCTTAGTGTGCACAAGTTGAACTAGAAACCACTGGTTCATAGAACTTTGCTCCAATATGATCTGAAAGCAAAACTTACTCTATTCAGGAGACATCCCCAATATCATTCCAATTCCATCCTCATCTATCATAACGAAAAGTAACTTCAGTTTAAGAAAAATGGGAGAAAAAGAGTGAGGAGCAGAAAAACAAGTTGCTGTGGGACTCTGCATGAGTCATCATTAAGTGAAGAATTCCACAAACTTCCTCTGCTCCACAGAAGCATTGGGAATTTAAGGGCATGGCAAGTTTGTAACCTGGGAAAGCACCTATAGAAAAAGCTTTCTTAAGCTACTGCTTAAACTGTGTAAAGAAGGAGAGGCAATAAGTTATATAGCTACATCAGTGGAGATTAATTTACAATAGTAACAAACAAAACCCAAAGCACATGCAATCACTAGTTAAGTATTTAAGCCAAACCACAAAACTAGAATTTCCAAAGCTATCTCCTGATCCAGAGGCCCTACAGCCATCAAAAGACAGTGAACTAACAATGCCATTCAGTTCCTCAAGAAAGTTACGGACAGTCCAGCCTGTTCCTTTTAAGGAACCAGATTAAGGCACAACAGCATTCTTAACATGGGTAATTTTGTCTCTGTCTCAGAACATTCAGGGTCAGAAGGCAGTAAAATGATAAAAGACATTCTCTAAAGCACAAGTCCTTGAACTTTAGAGACATCTTTAAGTTATTATTTAAGTTGCTTTTTTTCTTTTCCCCCTTTAACATAGCTTTCACCTAGCAATGACTATAACACGAACAAGATGACACATCTCTTTGTGCAGGTGAACTTGTTTTCTACTAGAACGAAAAACCTAAGGACTCCATGGATAAAAGAAGAAAAAACACTTCAGAGAGAAAACAGAAAAAAAATCCTTCAATAAGCTGAATGAAAGTTGCTGGCAGATCATCACTGTGAGATGGTAAGACAAGCTCCACTCTCAAACATCAGTTTTGAGGAATCAGTGTTGAGGAGGAACAGAAAGTTTACTAGGGATGGTCCTACCCTTTATATGGTCTTAGCTGGAAACACAAAAGTGATGCAGCATTCTTGAGCTGTTTCTTGGTATCTTTTCTGAAAGTCTCTGATTTCACAGTGCTCAAGTGTCAACAAAAAGAAAAAAAACCAAAAAACAATAAACTTGGTGTGAAAATATTTACTAAAAATTTGGATGATAATTTACCACCAATATGTAAAATGAAGTGTGTGGTAAATCTAAAAACATTTTTAGAAGTGTAGTTTCTTAGAATGATGCATGCCTTGCAAAACTCTTGATTTTAAAATAAAAAATTCAAAACACATAAATAATTGTTGGAAATAAAGATTAAGATGAAGTGATAGAGACGTGGATTCAGTGTGAATTACATGTGAATTTTCATGAAAAATATCAGTATACTTAAATTGCAACTTACAACATTTAATCACTAATCCTTTGGAGAATGCTGATTACTGTTTTATGTGCTAACTAGGAGATGAGCTGCAGCACTTCCAAGTGACATCAACTGACAGCTTATTTCTGGTCATAATGGCACGTAAAACAAACTTACGAAACTTTGAGGTCCCCCTCAGAGTTTTTTTCTGTCCTGGTCAGACACTTGTAGAAGAAACTGCTAAAAATGTGTGTACGGTCAGCAAGATGTTTTGGCACCTTCTCCAACAACAGGTATCTACCAAATTAAAAAGAAGAAAAATATTAAATTATTTTGCTAGAAACTGTAATTATTGATTAAAAATATGGACAATTATTTTAATGATTTACCATACTGAGGTTATGCTTACTATCAGCTGCTTTCATGGCCACTAATCGTGCCCAATTCTTCTATTTTCAATATGCACAATGTAACAGTCAAGCAACTACTAAGAATGCAGTGGTTTTTTATCTCAGATTTGTGCTCCAGTATTAATGCTTCAGAATTTGGTGCTGGAGTTCTATTCTAGCCCTTGCAATTAGGACAGGCTTGAAAACCTAACCAAATATAAACCTATGGAATGTTATACTCCTGTGTATACAAAAGCACAAAACAGGTCAGTACTACAAATTACAGAATCACACAGAATCATAGAATGGTAGGGGTTGGAGAGGGACATCTAGAGATCATTTAGTCCAATCCACTGATAAAGCAGGTTCACCTCGATCAGGTCACACAGCAACGTGTGCAGGTAAGTTTTGAAAAACTCCAGAGAAGGGAGACCCTCCCTGGGCAGCTACAGGTGCTGCATGTGAAAGTTAAGATAAACGTTCTCCAAGTATTCACTCTGTATTACTGATGACTATTTTACTATAAACATCAGCTTGAGTGTTTATTCTGTCATCTAGAAGGTGAAAGTTCTCATTGCAATCATCCTACACAAGATGCCTCCAGCTTCACCTGATGACTTGGACACAGTTATATATTATATAGTCTGTAACACAAGGAAAACTGAGATAGAGGGAAGTGTAACAAATGTTAAAAACAGAGGGGTTTCTGCAACAATTGCATCAAATTCCTTTATTCAAATTTTCCTTTTCTAGTGAGATGAAGCTACAGATATTGAGAGGATCACATTGCATGATTTATTTCTAGTTTAGAGCAAAATACAGGGGGCTTAGTTGTAAAACCACATTGAAACACTGTTACATACTTCCTTTCCCCCTCCTCTAGACAAGAAGTTTTAACTGGCTTCCTATTGCTCACAGTTACTGCAGCCACACTGGATGCCAAGAAAATGGGACTCCTGGCAGAATCTGACAACCTTCAAAAGAGCCAGAATTCTACTTGAGTTTAAGCCAGCACACAGACATTAAACCTCAGCTTTAGGGAATGGTAGGCCACAATGCTGGTTCTAGAAAACTTGCTTTCACCAGCACCATTAGCAGAACGGCATGAAGAAGGTAAGCCAAGCATGACTTCACCATGAAGTATTGGCTGTGTTCCTTTCTGCAGGAGCTGCACATCCAAAGAATTCCTGAATTCTTGCACAGAACAGCAGAGGATGCTCCACTTTGTGCAAACTTGGTAAACAAATTACTACTACAGACCCTTTACTTTGTTCAACTGCCCATTTAAAACTGCTCAGCGCTTTCTGTTCTATGAGGTCACCAAGAGGCTTTTTCCCCCCAGCTATTCTGTCTGGATTACATCAGACCTTTTGAGGGACAAGAAGAATGAAACTGAAATAAATGAAACTGTGGAGAATACACAAAAGCTTTAAAAACCCAAAAAGTCTAATTCACAAATTCACCATACTGTTACTTCTGAAATTGTTGTATCAATTTTAGTGACCAACATTTAAACAATATTCAAGTCCAGATTGGGTCCAAGAAAGCAGGGTACAATTAAGGCCGTGATTACTTACTTCAGATAGAAATCAATGATGACATCATTGAGAAACTCTCCATATTCTAAGCACTCTAGGTCTTCTCTTGTGACTCCCAGTCCTCCTTTTGCAGGTGGGGGTGGATAAACAATTAAACTAGAAGACATAAATCATGTTGTAACAGTGACAAACTGTGTTTTACATGACCTTCTTTGTATGGCTTTTCCACATGTAGAAGATTTTCTAGAAAATCTGTTAAAAGTGGTAGTTCTCAAATCAGTTTTCACTTACTCAGAAGTCCTTTACCATTTCTTCCTCCAATAGGAAAGTGTTACAAAAGAAATATGCACCCCTGTGCATACTGCACTTTTGGGAAAAACTTTTGCAATGGAGATTACTCTTTGCCTTCATCTCATTTTACTTTTTATTAAAATAATAGACAAGTAGCTAAATGAAATGGGAACAAATATCTGTGGATGAATTCTCAAAGGGTATGAACAAACAGTGACTTTCTATTCATTAAAACTCCAATGTGGATGTCCACATTGCCAAGCAGGAAACCTGGGTTTAGGCTCCACGTAGCGTATGTGCTGTAAGTGGTTTGAAACTGAATGAGTCACCTCTAATACTACTGTTTAAAATGTACTTTAAAAGCTCTAGATTAACAACCATATTACTTGACTGGAACCATAAACTGAGAAACAAACCAACTGCTATGCTGTCAATAAAAATAGTGACAGTAAAACGTCAAGAGTTCTTGAGAGTATTTACTTCACTAATGTTTGCAGTACTACGAGTATGAGGACTAACAAGCTACTGCAGACAGAACTGAGGCACATCAGTGCTCTCCTAGTATCTTGCTTCATTACACATTTACGTGTTTTCACTTTCTACTTTTGTTAATCAAGCTCCTGTGCTGATTAGTAAATTGTGTGACAAACAGATTCAGTGTGACTGTTTAGACTTTAAAAAAAAAGGCTCAGCTTGAGTTAGTAATAGTTTTGCTTTGATTTGGGCTTAGATGGGACACTCACAGAGGCCATGACATCCCTATTCTCCCATTGACGCATGTGCTTCCAGTCACATTCAGGTATTCTCTAATTTCTGTGACATTTTCTGTCATTGAGTAAAACATCCATTCTATCTGCTGACAATTAGGAAACTACACTCATAACTAGTGATATGTTAGATATATACAGCATCTTTCACACAACACTTGCAAACCAAATAGAGAAAGGTAGTTAAGCAAGGGCCTTTATTCCAGCAATTTGTTTATTCCGTTTGGTTTACTTTCACTTTCTCACTTCTATGAAATATACTCACTTCTTAACTGTGCCTGTTTCTCTTACTTCTTTCCATTCTTCATTCAGTGTAGAGGACAAAGAGATAGAATAGCAACCACTGTTCTGCTTATTTGCAAGGGCATAACTAGGCCTGGACACTTTCAGTTTTGTCTCCTACCAGAAAAAAAATACAAGCAATAAAAGTAATAGTTAAAAGCATTATACAACTTGATATGTAAAATAGAACACACAAAAGCCAAGCGTAATGTTCCTTTTAAAATGATGACAGGTGTTCATCTGTTCATAACCTCTCTCTAAAGCTGCTGATTGACATAGAGCTGGTTTGGGTGAAGAAACAGGTCCCAAAAGGACGGAGATAAGTATCAGACTGTCTTACTAGGTAGTTGTGCAGGCTTGGGGGGTTTCAAAAGCTAGTTCTTAACAATTTGCCTAAAAATTATGTAGATTTGAACTGGCTGGCTCAATTTTAAGTTCTCCATTTCATAGACAGATTCATCTGTTGTCTCTGTGCATTTTACTGATGGGAACAACATGTAATTTCTGAAAGGACAATGATGTGATGGTTGGGTTGCACCATTTACTCCTCAGAGGGAAGTGTATTAACACTTTAAGTTACACACACTCACAGAATGCTAGGGGTTAGAAGGAATCTCTAAAGATCATCTAGTCCAACCTACCTGCTAAAGCACATTCACCTGAAGTTGCACAGCCCCATCACCCCCATAGCCTTGGGAATCATTTAGCATTTCAAGCTGTGAAGACCCCACAACAATGTCTACAGATGTCTAGAATGAAAAAAAGACACAGCTCCTCCTCTGCTGCACAACTTCACTTCCAGCTCAACTGAAAAATGGCTTTGTCACACATTATTTGATTAAATCCCAACTTGCTGCCCTGGAGATACCAAAAGGGCAGAAAATCCCTGCAGTTCTAGGCAGATCCAACCATGAGTGTCAATGTAAAGCTTCAGTACTTGCCACTTACTGCTAAGGTCTATCAGTATTGCTTCATGGACACAATCTAGTTTACTCAAATCCTGACACATTGTTAAGAGAGAAATAACAGCTACACACTTACCTGAACTGCAGGTTCATGAGCATCTGAGGTCTTCCCTTTTGGCAGACATTGCTTTAACAGAACCTTACTGTAACTCATAAAAGAGCTCTCTTCAGGAGAAAGATCCTTAAACAAGGGTAATGCCTGCTTCAAAGACAAAAACTCAGGGAGATCTGGTGCTCTGTTCTTTTTGCTCACACCCGTAATCAGTTCAGTCAGTCTTTCTTCTTCCCATTCTGTGAGTGGTTGGGACAGTTCAAGAAATACAAATTCACTGGATTTGGCTGGAAAAAGGAGAGAATAAATAGTAGTAACTATTAGGTTATAGGCTAAAACCTACCAAATCCACAAAGGAGCGTGAAGAGACAATGGCAGGAGAGGGAGCCCAAATAATACCCTGCCAGGCCAGAATAGGGGTAGATAGTGCACCAAAGGCCCACCTCCAAAAGCTCAGAGGATCGCAGGGGCACAGTGACTAGCAGAAACCTGAATTAAGGGCTGTGAGCAAGGGACACTCACTCTGGGCCATTTGCAGGGCTGCCCCAGCAGAACTTCAGCCCCAGGCAGTTAAAGAGAGAGAGGGAGACAAGGTCTCCCCTCAGCCTCTCTCCAGTCTAAGCAACCCCAGTTTCCTCATAAAACTGGTGCTCCAGATCCTCCAACAGCTTCATGTCCAGCTCTGGACATGCTCCAACACCTCAATGTCTTTATTGTAGTGAGGGACTTGGAACTGAACACAGTATTTGACGTTCAGCCTCACCAGCGCTGAGTACAGGGAGACAATCACTTCGCTGGTTCCGCTGGTCGCACTATTCCTGATACAAGTCAGAACACTATTGGCCTTCTTGGCCCCCTGGGCACACTGGTGGATTATATTCAGCCATCTGTTGACCAACATTCCACCAGACAGCTTTCCAGTCACAATTTTTCTCCAATAATAATGCAACAGCCCAAAATGCAGTCTTGTCAAAGATCAAATCAACCTTTATCTGCCAAGCTTTTTGTTTAGCATATACATCTCTCAAGAGCAAGGACACATAAAACATCCCATTGATTTTAAATGGGGAGACACTTTATACACAAGCCTAGTTTCAGAAGGCCTCCTCATATAGATTACAACTGAATTGTGTTACGTCTTTTTATTAAGTACTAGTGGTTTTGAATCACCTTATGTTAGATTTTTCTTCCAAGTACAAGAATAGCAAGGCATTTTAGAAAAACAAAACTAACATGGCCTCAAAAGCTATAAGCTTTCCTCTGTTTTCCAGAAGCACAACTGTAAAATAACTTCTTTATTGACATGCCACACATTAGACTCTTTTTTTTTTTTGCATTTAAGGAAACAGATTACTCACATGGCTTGCAGATAACTAACTTTCCTAATTGGGTTTCAATCTTTTCTAGATAATCCACAGACAACCAAAGGAAAATGATCATTGTTGAAGAACAGCCACCTTCACTTCTCCATAAGCCAAACCTCCTCAGATCCAGGGTATCCACTGTAAGCTTAATGTTCTTATTAAGAGCCACTGTAGAAAACAGAATTTAAAATAACTATATCTTTCAAAGCTGTGGATAAAGTCATATTACAGTCATTACATGCTAAGATATAAGTATGATCAGAGTGCATTAAAGCAGTACTTGTAGATTTTAGTCCTGGTGTTACATAAAAAGAGTTTAGAATTTAATACCTAAATCACTTATCGTACTATGTAAACAAAATGAAGAAATATTAACACCAAAAGCTAAACATCTAAATGTAGGATTCTTTATGAAAAAAAAGTATTTTTGCTCAGAATAATCACAGTTCATTCCTACAAATTAGAGGAAAATGGATTGCAAATCATTAACTCCTGTTTCCTTTTGTCAATCAAATGCAGAATTGCTCATAAACCTTCTCCTATGAGATACAGAAACCACATATACTCTTCAGAAAACAGACAGTGCAAATCTACAGTTATATTCCTCTTAGCTTTAGTCAGCTAATACATTTTTGTAGTGGTTTTGGCCTGGGCCAGGTTTTTCAGTAGCAGGGGGGCTAAAGGAGTGGCTTCTTTAAACAAAGCGAGTTGCCAGAAGCTTCCCCTGTAGCTGACAGGGCTAGGGGCAGTAAGTTTTAAGTTTGCTATTAGGACTTGTGATCCCGTGAGGGGACCCAGGATGGAGCAGTCTGTCCCTGAAGGACTGTCTCTCCCAGTGGATGATCCACGTTGGGCAGTGTGTGTGGAGCTGCCCCATGGGAGGTCTCATGCCAGAGCAGTTCGTGAGGAGCTGCGGTCCATGGGAAGGACCCACGCTGGAGAAGTTCATGAGGGACTGTCTCCCGTGGGGAGGGACCCCACAGTGTAGCAGTGGGAAGTGTGAGGAGGCCTCCCCCTGAGAAGCAGCAGCGGCGAAGTCCATCTGTAATGAATTGACTGCAACCGCCATTCCTCATCCCCTGCGCCTCTGTAGGGGAAGGAAAGGGAGTCCTGGGAAGTGGAGGGGTGGGGGGAGTGTTTTAAGATGGTTTTAATTCTCATCTCCCTGCTTTTATTGTCTCTTTAATAAATCAAACCTTTTTCTCCCTGTGTCTGTTTTGCCCGTGATGCTAATTACTGAGTTTGATCTCTCCGTCCTTATCTCAATTTACAAGCAGTTTGTTATGTCCCTCTCTCTCTCTCCTGTCCAGCTTAGGAGGGGGAGTAATATTATAACTGGGTGGATATTGGGATAAACCACCACAATTTTTCTTTAATAAATCCAAGGGTCTAAAACTTTAATCCAAAAATATTGTTTCATCTCAAAAATATGCAGTCATATTTACTGTAGTTCAACACAATGTATGCAGGAAGCAAAGTTATTAATACTAGAAGTTCACCTTTAAAGTTTAAGAAGCTGCTAAGTTATTAATGCTTACACTGTAACATCAACAGTTTTATTTATTGAAAAATGCAAATTTGAAAAGTTATTTAATGTGTTTGTGACATCAAATAACATTATAAATTATTTGTAGCATTATTCATAAATACTCAGTATATTATTAATACATTAACACAAAACATTAAAGATATAGTTAAGAAAAAATTCTCTTACCCTGAAACGGAATCATAATATACTTGGTTGTAAACTGAAATAAGATTTAAAAAGTATAAATTTGTTTGCTTTTTATAAATCAGTTAAAACAAAGTAAGAATTTTCAACTATCTGCCCATCTTTCTCTGCTTATAGCAAAACAAACTGAAAATAATACCACAGAATCATTTAGGTTGGAAAAGTATCTTAAGATCATTGTGTTCAACAGCTAACCTAGCACTGCCACATCCAACGTGCGTAGTTTGAGACTTAATATTGCCTGTTTCATCTCAGATAACACTTCTAAATATATATTGTAGACTCTAAATGTCAAGTGGCTTCCAGAGGTATTAAGCACTGAGAAACATGCAGAAAGTTGCAGAGCTACCTATGAGCTCAAGGGGAAAAAAAAAGAACACTCTAGACAAAAGGAGCTTAAGCACCCCACGATAAAGAATGAGTTGCACTATCATAGATTCATAGAATGGTAGGGGTTGGAAGGGACCTCTAAAGATCATCTAGACCATCCTCCCTCAACCTTCTGGCCACACTCTTCTTGATGCATCCCTGGATGCCATTGACCTTCTTGGCCACGAGGGCACATTTCTGGCTCATGTTTAGTTTATTGTCAACCAAGACTCCCAGGTCTTTCTGCAGAGCTGCCCTCCAGCAAGTCAATCCCCAGCCTGTACTGGTGCATGGGGTTGTTCCTCCCCAGGTGCAGGACTCTGCACTTGTCCATGTTGAACCTCAAGATGTTCCTCTCTGCCTAGCTTTCACTATTCGAACAAAGAACAGTACATGAATGGCCCAACTCTGGGGTGTTACTTTGCTATTTACATTAATTTAATTTTTAAAAAAACCAACTTTAAATTAAAGGTCCCTAAAAGTTTCCACTTACACTGCTCCATTATAAAAACTTGACTAAATAAAGAATGCTTTATTGACTGAATGCTGTCCTATTCATTTGAGAAATTTCTCTTATATTGCCACAGGAAGCACAAAGAACAAAGTTGCTTCTTCCAAAGAATTTTTTTTTCACTTTCCACCTAAAAACACTGATTTTAAAATACTTCAACTTATCTCTCAAATTATTTAGGTAAATTAATGTAGGAAATTTCCATGAAATCTTTGCATTACTGCATGAGAACTGCTGCATAAAACTGTTTTGTGAAAAGCTAGAATTATTATTACAATCCAAGATTTCAAAATGTCTTACTCTTCTCAAAAAAAAAAAAAGGGGGGGGGGAATATACAGATTCAAATACTTCTTTTTCCATTGCAATATACAGAATTGAGCATGGCCAAAGACCTGTTGAAACTCCCGCAGCTGGTACTCCATTTGATGTATACGTTCACCTATGTTTCCACATCCTGTGAGAAGTATACTGCCTACATGCTAATGCTTTCAGTATTGGTTTGATACTTTAAAGCTACAGAACAACTAATTCTCTGTTTAAAAGGCAAGATTACTTGTGAACTCTGATCACTATGGATTACTTTATTCTACTATCTACACTATTTCTGAGAAAAGTAATTTTGTATTTTAAGTGACATGAACTCTAATGTGGCCAATAGCTTCTGTTAGAATTCACAAAAATCTTCCTAAGTATGATTTTGTTCCAACACTGCATTTATACCAAACCTTTACCTCTGAAAACTGCAGCCACAGAAAATCACAGTTAGCTTTTTTACTGACAGCAATTCAAGGATACACACTCTATCATTTAGCCAAAGCAATTTGATGCCACAATAATCAAAACTAAGATCTTCCATACTAAGTACCATTAACTTTGCTTAATCAGAATTTTAATTTTTAAATCACCATAACAGAATGACTTACCCTAGCAGGACCTGTTGAGAGCCATTTAAATTTTCCAATGTATACATTATGAAATTTAACATTTAAGGCTGGGTTCATCTGTTTTCTAGGTGTGCTTCCAGAAGGTAAGGTGATAGGACATTTATCTTCAATTGACTCTGATAAAAACTGGTAAAAAGAGTACATTTACTACAGGGCTATAACGGAGATACTTCCCTCCTGTAACCTTAGGAATTTTCTCTTCACATTGGTAAGAATTTACTCACAATCATTATCGACAACAATCTTCAGGGTCTAACAATATCTTTTTCTACTTCTAAAGTTCCCATTGCCAAGACATAACCTGTACTTTTTACTAATCTAGAGCAATGTAAAAATTCAAACAACAGAGCAACAAAAAATAATCCTCCTTGATAGCAAAGGTACAGATTCCAAATCAATGTTTATGATCAAAAAGATGCACCTGTGAGAAGAGGTAGCAATGGCTATTCTGATCTGTTTCAGGATTAGAGAGATAACACAAATCCAAGCCAAAACAAGGAGCACAGAGCTGATTAAGTCCAAAATGGGGCAACAGCCTTTATGGCTAATTTTATGTTCAAATTCTACTGCTGGTCATCCAGGAAAGGGAACTTCACTGTATCTCTGTCTACCATCAACGAAGATCCTTGAACCTCCTCATATATCGATTTACAACACAGGACTGGGTGGCAAGAAGAAACAACTAACTTAAACTATGGTCAATATAAACCATCACGTGAAAAAATATCTTTTCACAGACTATCTTCATCATGTCTAATCCTAGCTCAAGTTGCTATTGGATCCTTCCTGGTTTGTAATATTAAACATTTGTAAATGTTTATTTACAAAATATGAAGTATATTGTATGGTGCAAAAACACTCAACGTTCAGTCAGAAATCTTCTCTGCAGACTGGCCTGCATTCTACCTGTGAAACAAGTTACTGCAGCTAATGCTTGTTGCTGGGAGTAATCATATCTGCCTAAGCATTTCACTTTTGTCCTAACATGCAAGAAAAAATAAACATTGGAGAAATAAATTAAAGGGTTAGCATAACAATACATAGTCCAAAAAGTAGACTACCTGCTTTGTGGGACTTTCCATCTTGTCTTCCAATTGCTTTACTGAGAAACAGAAGTCAGACTGTTGGTCTGTTTCTTTACTGTCAGTGATATTATCCAGCAGCAGTTCTGTGCCTTTTGGTTCAGAAGGTCCATCTTCATCATCACTGGAAAGGACAACTAAAGAGGAAATCAAGAAGTATAAATATTCTACAAGATGCAGACTTGAGAATATTTCCTTCATGGTTGGATTTCAGATGAGCAAAGAATTCTCTCTGGTAGCATTTAATATCAAAGTACATTGCTCAAACCAGTCAAGGTTTGTATGCATGAAAGTATATGCAACAAATACTGCTTTATGACTTTTTACCCAAGATCTCAAAAATTATTTGACTATTAAAAGAAACAGGCAGCAATACAGCTGCTTCAAAGAGGAGAGAATACTTTCTCTCACTTTAAACATCATCAGAAAGTATATGCTTGATTTTTCATAGCTACAAAATCAGTTGCAAAATAAGGACTGGAATTTTAAATTCCTGTTATCTCAAGTTCAAGATCCTTTATGCTCCAGCAGAGGAAACTGGCACTAGAGACTCTTCTCTAATCTGCATAACATATAACAAGTAACATGATCTCCGTCTTCAATCTTTTGTTCCATATGTTTCTACCAGTCAGTCATGGCATGAGCTCTCCCAGGACCTAAGCATACCCATAGTAACTGTCAGCAGCACAGATAAAGTACATACTTGGGTCAACTGAAACAAGTTGCCGATTACCCCTGTAGATTCTGTTCCGCAGCTTGCTCAAGTACTCCGAGGCGTCCATCTTCAATCTCCTGATGGTACTAATTCGTGGTGAAATCAAGTCCTTGCTGGTGGCAGAAAGTTGTTTCTCTGATAAATTTCTGGGAGAGGAGTCTGAGCCAGGTTCCTTTATGCAGCTGTCAGAAGGCCTTAAGTACTTATGGGAGGAAGCATCTTTATAGTCTCTCTTTAAGGGCCGAGGAATACACTCTGTCTCCAGAACTTTGTTGGATCTGCGACCTTGTCCATCCTCACAGGGTGTGCTGCGGCCAGAAGACCTAGATGAACTCAATCTTTGCTCCTTCTACAAAACAGGAATCAGAGATGGGATATATGTTTATTTCTTGATGATTGGTTGGTTCAGATCACTGCTCACTGAGACTTAGCTATGTGCTAGACAAAATAATAATAGCTTAATGCAGTTGCATTTAGAGCTTAAGTCAAGGCAATTTCTCTCTCCTCATATTCCAAAGGTTATTATTTAAAGGTATGTGGGTGAACTTTCTACAAGTCTACTATGACCCCTACGCAAACTGAACAGGAAACTATTTCTTATTTTTTAGCTCTCTCACTGCTTGACACTGAAAGAGAGTAATTTCATTACTTTGAAAACCTTGGCTTGGTCTGTTGGGTGAACAGGACTAAGCAATCAGCTGCTTCTGTAGGGTTTTAATCAGAAGATTACAGAGACATCTTCACCATATTCAAATACTTGAATATAAGTCACAGTTTGTACTTGAGTGACTGATGCCCTCAGTCGTTTTTCTTGTTTGTTTGGGGGTTTTCTTTGTGCTTTTTTTTTTCAAATCTTAATGATAGATAAGAATAAAACTTACCTGGAAGCACACAATGCACCGAGGAAGAGAGAGAAAGATGACACCTGCAAGATTTCAGTAGCCCCAGTATAATTTTTGTATTGAAGTCCCTAATTAGTCCTATACTATCTGTGAAACTAGATGTCTTAATTCCAAAATTGCTTTATTGCATGCTCCTGTCTGAGGGAAGCACTGTCATTCATCTCTCACAGCCCTTCTGCTACAACAAGTATACTTTGATATTGTGGATAGAAGCATATAGTCTCACTCTTCTTAATGCACCACTGAACTACTTTCCCTCAACAAGTACAACTGTCCCTCGATACCCTACTTATTAGTATATTCTTTTATTTTGGATGTTAATACTGCTGCTAAAGAAATGTGTGTGCACGTATGTACTCAAACACATACATCAAAACAAAGTGCAACTTACAGATTGTAAAAGTGATTTTTCTGGAATGTGTGCATTACAATCATCAGAAATAAGGCCACTAGATCTTCTTTTCATTTCCCCAGGTTCCTTCTGACTAACAGGAGTGCTGTTCATGTTTCTGCCTCTCTTTTCCAGTTCATCATAGTTCTTGTTTTCTGGATTAGAACAAAAAACCAAAATTAAGTAATGTCTTATTCCTAAAAATCTTTCATATTTTATCTTTCATGTCTTAAGTAAAATGCATGGAAGCATATATCTTCCATGATATTTCTTTCTGGTTTTGTGTGTGGCTGCCAAAATACATTCTCTAAAATACTCAAGGAAAAATTACTATTGCACAATTAGTTAAGGGTATTACCAAATTCATAGCTATCATGTTGCTGTTGCAGGCAACACTACGTGGTGGTTCAGACTGATCTCCCAGCTCTCCGACAGTCGAGGGAAAGGATCACTGCACACATGGTGTGGATGGTGCTCTGTCTCCGTCTCCGTCTCTCTCCGTCTCCCCTCTTATTGTTTATGTTATGCCCTTATATCTGCTGGCATAAGCACCTCCTCTATCTCTGCCCCATGCCAGACCTCTCACTTCCTCTTCACCCCTCGCGTTACAATCCGAGAGCTTCCGGATGCCTACTACACTATCAAGTAAGAATTAGCACTCTATACTTGACAGCATTTTGTTTCTGTTGGATGCAATATTCTTCATTGCCTGTTCTAACAGCAAATGTTAGTAACCAAAATTTAAAAGATAGTACATTGTCCCTGGAGAGTCTGCATAGAGTTCATTATATTTCAGCAGTAAATACAAATATTGCCATATAGCATAAACATCATCAGGGTTCACAAACCATTTGAGCATTCTTAATCTAGTACATTCTTGAGTACAAAAAACCTATTCTAAAATCAGTATTATAATGATGCAGTGAGGCTTCCCTCAGTTGCCTTTTTCTTCCATAAATCTGATTCACCATAGCTTTATTCTTATTTTTAAACAGCTATTTGATATATTTAATCATATTGGTTAAAAAAAAAAAAAGGCTTTTTTAGGAAACACATACACTGTGTGCAATATCTGTTTTACTTTTGTGCTCTCCTCATAATACTAGAATAAAAAAAAAGACAATTTCCCAATGCTCTCCAACACTCACATTTAAAATGGTAAATTATTGCTCACTACAAACCTTTCTTCTGCAGCTCACATCTTCTAAAAGTGAAATTATTTTTTTCTGGTTCCTTAGAAGCTTTGGTCATTTTATACAGATCATCATCTGTCTTTGTCAAGCAACGTTCAGACCTGTAAAGAATATTAACTATGACTTATTTTTAATTTCTAAACAGTATCGAATAAAAATTCTAACGGAAACAAAAGTTGGTTGAACCACAAGCTTCTGCCTCTCTCATAAGCATATGGAGCTTCACAAATGAAATACAAACTAATTTAATTATGGTATCAAAATACACAGATACTTTATCAAATTTATAGGTGAAACAGATGCTTCTAAAAGGTGTATAGAAATACGACACTGAAATGTTACTTTGCATGACTGCAAGAAGAACACATTACAACAAAAAACAAGAAATAACAGTCAGTTGAGTGTATCCTTGCCTTTGTCATGAGTACAGTGGGAATGAGGCAATGTCGTGTATTTTTAATTTAGATTTAAAACTGATAATAGAATCCACTGAGTAAATTCCTGCAATGAAAAAAGATTTGAAACAGAAACTCCTGCTCAAAAGGGTGTGAAACAGTAACTTTGAAGGAGATGGGAGGCACAGGATGTGAACAAATGTGAAACAGAAAAGGATCACAACAAAGAAACTAGGCAACCTGCAGATTAATTTATAGTTTCATTCTACAAAGAATGGCATGCAAGAAAGTAGCCTGTTTGGGTTTTTTCAGTTGTATTATATCTTTATGAATATGATAATATAGTCTATAATATATGTATAGAATATATACTTTATATATATATATACACACACTGATAGACCGAACAGTATGACATCCTCACATTTGAGGTCTGATCTTGTAAACATACTCTCAATTTCTCTGGAGGCTAGTTACAGTTGACAAAACTCTACATACTCTATTTTGGTTTCTAGTGTATGCAGGATAAGTGTATGTAGGATAACATTTAGTTATACGTTTATGTGATATTTTCTCACATTAACTTAATTACAATCAGTATGTGGGACGTGTTCCTGTGTGACTTGATCTAGGTGGACCTGCTTGTCATGGTTTAGCAAGGAGTGGCTTTTGCTTGGTAACAGTGGGAGCGGGTTGCAGTGAAGACCCGGTAAAAGTTTTGGACTCTCGTCCGGCTCCTGGGTTCAGACCCACCCCCTGGCCCGGCTGGGCCAATCTGGCGCCTCTGCGATCACTATTTAGGGACGGGAATTTGAAGTGCTTGGCAGGAGGTGTAAGAGTGGTACAAGATGGAGGTGACCATGCGGACCCCACAGTCGGAGAAGGAGGAAGGA
>WBNH01003020.1:215355-236652 GCA_013401255.1 Urocolius indicus | reverse complement strand
CTGTTTTCTTCCCCAAGCCGAGCAGCCTGGTCTGTTTTGTCCTGCACCTTAATCGGCAATTAAGCCCTCCCTGCCCTTTAGCAATCCTTAAGTCTTCGGTACTTGAGGCTAATCGTGGTCTTTTGTTCCCTGATGGGCCTAAACCACGACACTGCTTTAGCAAGGGGGTTGGGGACTGGATGATCTCTAGAGGTGTCTTCCAACCCCTGCCATTCTGTGATTCTGTGAATATGAAAGACTTGACTTCTGAAAATGTAGCAACATTACCAGATACAAGAAACTAAACCTTCATCACTTCTGCTTCATCTTCTGTGAGAGATGGAAAATAAAAAAGAAAATAAGACTTCATTGATGCAGCAATGTAATACTGCTCCAGAAAATCTGTTCCATTACTCCCTTTCTCATCTCACTTAATCCATTTTGTGTTCATTGTTTTATAATGTGCCTACGCCTCCAATTTGCAAAGACCTAAGTGATCGTAACAATGACTGAAATCACTGAAAGCTGAGCCTAGGCTCATAAAGGACATCATTGACCATAGGAAAGAACATTCTTCACAACTCTAACTAGACAACCAAAACTGTTGGACATTTTCTGAACAGATGTCTATTCTTTAGTGCCATATCTGTAGATTATTGTTGCTCTTAGGGAATATTGCAAAGACAAATAAAGATTTCCAGAGTGCTCTGACAGAACAGGGATAAACTATGAAGAAATTACTGATTATCTTTCCACTCATTAAGAGTGGAACTGGGCAACATACAGAAAAGTTGTTGAGTAAGCACTGTTATTCATACTGTATATTGAACAAGACAGACTCTTCCATAGATCAGGCAGTTCTAGTTCTGGAACAATCTCACTAGAGCAAACTTTTTTGGAACTCACATCTCTCTCAAGTATTTCTATGTGTAACAGCTATATAGATTTGACTGCCTTAAAAAACTATACAAAACCATTAAGTGGTTTTTAGCATTTTTTTTTCACCAACATCACAAGTCAGTCATTTCAACAACAGGAAACACTTCAGTAAGAATGCTTCAGCTAACAGACCTCCTCAAACGTCTTTACTTTTTACACCGACTCTGCACATTTTATTTTCACTTCCAATCTTCATTAATAACTCAGTTTAAAATGCACCTCTTAATAGATATATGCATGACCTAAGAAGCTATGGCAGTATATTACTGAAGTGTTCTCAACAGCCATGAGAAACATGTGGGAAACACTTTAAAATCCTTAGTTTCTTTACACTTAAAACTTACCTCTAATTCCTTAATTACACTGATAGGTCAGTGGGGATTTGAACAAATGCATTTCACATTGCATTGTAGTTAACAAGCAACTCAAAACCCACTAATTCTGTAATACCAAAAGCAAGTAAAGAAAGATTGAACTTGCAGCAAGTTCTAGCTGATAGAGAACTTATTACCACTTTGTTCTGATTATACACAACTCTTTGACTTAATCAGAAATTTCCATAGTACAAAACTGGCACAATTTTAAATAAAACAGAGTATGCATTCTAGCTACTCTGACAATACAAAAGAATATCTATGTGGCCATGTGTATATATATACACATATCCATTACAAGGAACGAACTTTGAATGTCCTTTGAAAGAAAAGACCCCAAAAGAACCAGTACCCAGTGCATCTTACACACAGACTTTAGTTATGCAGAGGTGACCATGATCAAACATATTGAAATAACTCCTAAATTTTTCATTTCCCATTTACCTATTACAACTTGCAGCAATGTGCTAGTCACTGGGGAGGGGTGCACAATCCTCCTAATGTCTGTTTCTGATAATAACAAGTGTTTTACTTCAGTGAGTACATCAACTACTAAAAAAATGCAACTTGTTTGAATCATTCTTTTGCTTAAAAGTCAGCAGATATGAGCTTAAAAAAGGTAGGCAAGGTATTTCCTCAGATTTACAGAATTACATACATGAGTTAAGGTTTTCCTCTCTGAATCCAGTAACTCCCGCTACCCAAAATTATAGCAAGTTGGAAAAGTCAGATATTGAATATCATAGATCTTGAAGATGTGTTGTAGTAAAACAAAACAAAAAAAATATGCAACAATCCAAATTCTCCACAGTTCACTCAGCCTAAAGTTAAGGAAAACTATTTACTAGCAACAAATGTAATACTTCTAAAATGAGACAGTCTAATATACTATTCTAAATCCCTTATTCATATTGCAGCTTTGTCAGATTCATTTAAGCAGCAACAGGGGTTCCAACAAAAAAAGTCAAAGGAATTCATACTCATTTAGGTTTTCTGAGAGTTCATATATCAGAATGAGGAGTATGAATTTTCTCAAGATTTTTTCTTTAATCTGAGAACTGTTGATTATCCTTGTCCTCACAATTCATCCCTCTCTTCCCTTCTCTATTTTCTTCCCCCTAATACCTTGCTATTCATTCCTATGTATACTTTAGTGTTGAGCAAAGAGGCAGCCACAAAAGACAAGAGGAAACAGCTTATTCAGAATTCAACTGCCATCTTCAACCAAAAAGTTATGCAATTCTAGTACCTTACTTCTGATAATTTTAAATATCAAGCATTACTGTGATGCTCGGTCAATCTAAACATAGGAAGAAAAGAGGAAAAGAAGATGTTAAGCAATGAGATGACACACACAAAGCCCTTAACAATGGCACACTCTTGGGACTGATACCATTGGTAGATTATAATGTGAAATGAACTATCACAGTGAAGAATTTTGAGAAATTTTGCAAAAGAAGTTACTTGAAATCAGGCTAGAAAACATTAATAACAACTGGAAGGCAAGATTTTGATTCTGGACACAAAACCAACTTATAATTACTTGTCAATCTTCGCAAATCAAAACACTTACCTATTGAAAATGGAAATTAATTCATGACAGAAAAGTAGCCAATTGACATCAGGTACAAACGCAATGTTAAAGCAACTCACTGGAGCAGCATGTTAGTTTGCACTCAAGAAACTGATCTCCTGACTCAAAACAAGAGTATAACAAAAATGGTTTCAGGGAAATTCTTTTCCATTGAGAAGTTACATCATTTCAGGAAGACTGGCAAAATCAGCAGCAAGTAACATACCTTTCAGACAGAAAAGGACTTTCATGAGGAGAACTTAGCGTTTGACATGTCTGTAGGTTGGCAACAGATGAGGAGGGTAGATGACCTGATTGTAATTTGTCAGCATCAGATAAATTTGCATCAATTATTACGTGTCTGTCTATGTATTTTCTTCCAATTTTCGTCCTCAGGACATTCGTCAAGATAACTTTGGGTTGCCTGCCATATATATATATATAACAGCAAATCATAAATACTGCACTGAAATCTAGAGAAAGAAACTTCTTATTAAATTCATGTATCTTCGAAGCTTGATAATCATCAAATATTATTACTTTCAGTTCCTTAGAGACAAAACAAAATCCCATTATAGAATTTAAAATCCAAGGTAAGCAGATAAACACAAAAAAGCAACAAGAAAGGTAAGAAATGACAGCCATATTTCACTTTAACCAGATACAATTCACACTGTATTGCCTGCAAAAAGTCATCTAAATATTGTTTTTAAAATGGCACACATTTATCTCTAAAAAAACCTTTAAGGCAGTATCTGTACACACTTCTCAAAACTATGGAGCAAACAATTTTGATTTTCCTGTGAACAAGAAGCCTCCAGTAAAACAGACTGAATTTTCTCAAACACTTAAGTCAACAAGTAGAAAAGTAGCAATACACAAAAAGGTAGCTTTAGATTTAATTCCCCTTCTCCACTTCCAGGTAGCATTCTACAGGGTAGCAAGAGCAAGACTCAAAAACATTCCCAAGTGTTAGAAAAGCATAAAAAATAAGCTAGCCAGAAATATGAAGAGGCAATTGCCCACCTGAGTACACACGTAAGAGCAACACAATTTATTTCATACAATGACACTGCAGACAGCTTGTTGTACAGACCATAATTTACTCAAGTTTCTCAAAACTGGATTTAAACTCTACCGCTTTCATTGCAATTGATTTTGGATTATGTAATGTCACGATCTTTTTTGAATTTGTTAGGAACAGATCAACTGCATAATTCTCCTGTTGTCTGTCTTCACGCACAAAGCACACTCCTGCACTCAGACCTCTTCTTGCACTGAGATGTAAATTTGCTTTTAATCAGAGGACTACTTTACAGATGAGATACTGCAGAGGCAATAACAGGTGATAAGCAATGGGGATATGATCAAGATGAAATGTCTAATAACACAAAGAATGTAGTATGGACGAAACCTCCAATAAAGCCAGGTACTAAACTGTTAACCATCAGTATCTCAGAGAAAACTCAGTGAAAGAAAGCATTTGCCCTAGCCATACTTTTCCCTGGCTATCTGCAACTGACCATGCTGAGTGTGATGGGGTAATAAGATATTGAATTTGATACACTTTTCCTCTGACCCTTTCCATGAGCAGTCTAAAATGGTGACCTGGAAAATCCACCTTGATACATTCTTGGAGAAAAGGCAGAGAAATGCAAGTTCATTCTTTTCACAAGAGAAAAATAAGTCCCCATCCATATCCAAAGGATGAAGGTCTTGTCAGGTAATAGGAAAATGAGAACATAGTTCATGAACAAGACAGCTGTGTTACAACAAAGAACACTTTGTCATGAAAAATAACCGCAAAGAAAATTTTATTTAGTGACAAGAGGCAAAGAAAACATACCTTTTAGACAGAAAAAGGCTTTGGAGAGTAGGGTTTAAAATTTGCCATGTCTTTAAGCTGGCAGCAGATGATGAGGGTGGTTGATCTGACTGCAGCTTGTCAGCATCAGAAAAATTAGTACCACTTTTAGTTTGTATCTGTATGCATTTTCTTCCTATGTTCATCCACAGGACATTCGTCAAGATAACTTTGGGTTGCCTGCCACATATAATAATAAATCAATAATAAAGTGCTCAGAACTTCTTAAGTCACATGAATTCAACAATGTTTTTCTATGAGTTTACTGTCTCTGCATCATACCTTATATTTTCAGTGAAATTAAATTAACTCCCTTGACAATTTCCATAGCAGTTCTCTTTGGAGAAGAGGCCTCACAAACACATCTTGATCCAAACAGCTTTTCCAGCTTTCTTCTTCTGGTATCCATGACTAACACATGCCCATGTGATTCCTATGAGGTAAACTTTCAGTGTAGAAGGATGGAAATTTTGGTGCATCTTTTTATTTCAAGATGTTGGAAGTGGTGTCACTACAGCCTTACAAACTGTTTTGAAAGTGTTCACTTAAGCATTTCCAGGATATGAAAATGAGCACTCATTTTGGAAACATGAATATTATTGGATCTCCTATCAAAAATTAGATTATGATCTTGCTGGGGAGAAAAAACACACATAAAATCAAGAAGCTAGTAAAATTTTTCAGTTTTGAAGCTCTAACTGATTTCTATTCAGTTTCACTAAAGAAATTGCACAATAAGGAACTACAAAAATTGGTAAAAACTCTCAATTGAAGTCCTTTAAATAAGTATCTATATTTTGCTGATTCTGGTACTGACGCCTTCATGTTAAGAATTAATTCTGCAGCATGGTCAGTAACTTGGACAGCTTCCTGGATGACTTATCAGGATTGACTTTATTTTCAAACATGAGGACTCATTTCCTGTTTTTAAAAGATAACTGATGCAAGAACTCCTTTTTCTATTGATGTCTTGCAAAACAAATAAAATTGTTCACCTTGTAGAGCAGGATTCCTTTCATAGCTCAAGAAAATCCTTTTATTACTCACAAAGCTGATATATGCATGCTACCACCACATTTCTTCAGCTAATAGCTGCTGTTCCTCAGTGGGTTGACAACTGTGCTGGCAACTTTTAGGAAATCACTTGTTCCACTGACATGACATAGCACAGTTATATGGTAACTACATGTGTTTATCACTAGGTATAGCATGAAAACTGATGAACAGATATGCTCAAAAAACCCCAGTAGCTTTGGAACTGCGATGCTAGGGAAACATGTTGAACTCTGAGAACATTCCGCATAATCTGCTCTTTCAACTGCTGCATGCTGAGATTTCTTTTTCCTGGTTACTTACCATGTCAAAAAAACACATGACCCCTCATTGAACTTAAAAAGATAGCAAGGTTCCTATGCATGGCTTGGAAAACCTGCACATAAATCTTGAATGCTTCAATCTTACAAGATATGTGCATCACTGAATGCCATAATGTGTGTGCAATGAGCTGCTTTCTCTTAAGAGTTCTGCTATATATTTCTGCTATATATTTCTTAGACCAGTGGTCTCCAAACTTTTTTTGATCATGTACTCCAACAACAAAAGTTTTTTGAGCACATACTTTCAATATGTTTAATTTAGAGATGTACTAATATTATGTACATTATAAAATACAAATAGAAATTCACAAAACAATGCAATCAGATGAAAGAAACATTTTATTTATTGTACAAAATAATAGTTCATTCCTGCACCTCAATGGATTGTCTAGCAGACACCTTGCAGACCACAAGCTTGACAATGGGCAACAAAGCTAAACGGTTCCCATTCAAAGACAAGTAACTTAAGCTCAAGTGAAGGCAGTGTCCTCCACTCCCTGAGCTTCTCTTTGAGCGTCTCTCAAAGAAAAACTAAGAGATAAAGAAATAAAGTTTTGTCTAAAAAAAAACCCAAAAAACCCACAAATAAATTAAGGCATTCTGATGCCTAGAATCTGGACAGAAGAGAAAGTCTCGTGCAAGGGACTGGTCCTAATTAGCTATTGGAAAAACAATCCAGGGCTTCTGAAGTGATAGACTCTGTGAAGGCATTGAGAAGTCCTGTGTACAAAGACAGCCTCATTAGATGACTGACCTAAACCACAGGAGTGCTCCTGAAGGTTTTAGGAAGAGACAGCAAAAGGCACATATACATTAGTTTTTACCTGGATCTGTATATGTCCTATGATGACTAATGTAAAGAACTGATGGGTTTAAGAAACTATTGCAGACTCTAAGCATGTGCTTCCAAAACTGTAGACTAGAAGAAAAGGTTTGTTCAACAGTCCAAGGATCCAGATATTGGAGCTTCATTTAAATATATGCTTTAAGGACTGAAAAAGCTTAGAAATTAAATACAGCTCACGAGGGACAGTTTAGTAACACTAATGTCTTGCATTATGGAACCTAATTGTAGCAGCCCATTAAGAATATAGCAAGTCTGCAAAGTGGCAAGAGACTTCTTTTTTACAGAAGTTCCACTAAGTGATAAGGTCTGGCTTTTTTTCTGGGCTTCTCTGTAGTAATATACCTGAAGGAAAAGGGATGTGGTCCATCCAGACTTTGGTCATGTGAGACCGTGGGCTGCATGAGACTCAGACTTGGGCTACATCAGCCTGGGAACAGTGGGCCTGAAGAATCATCAAGGACAAGTTGCTCGTTAGAGTATAGATATGTAACCAAGCTAGCTTTGCATTGCTTATAAAAGTCTGATGCTCGCTAATAAAGGGGACAGTTATGACCTTAACCGTATTGGTGTCTGTCATCTCTCTGTGGTGCTCTCTCCGACACTTCTCAAATGTTCAGAGTTGATTGATACACTAACCATAGTTAATGCATCAGAAGAGCTTACAGTGGACAGACTTAACACATCATCTGTGATTTGTCCAACTATAAGGTATATTAGGAATAGGGAATATATAAGTAAGGTTTGAGGGAATGAAGAATATACACAATTAAGAAATGTAATAAAAATTTAAAATTTGGCTACACAAGAACCTACTGGATTGTTAAGAAAAATTACAAGTACTAAAGCAGCTAGAGGTAATTTCAATATAAAAGTCATTAAGTAACTCATGTAAATTCACCTCATGAAACTAGACATTTATGCTTGTGCATTCATTTCCTCTTTAAAGATAAGGAAAACCCAAACTACTTCAGAGGTCCAGTTACTAAACAACCGTAGAGGAAAGACATTTCATCTTTTGGAGTGTCAGAAGAGATGAAGCAATGAAAGACTAAGCCATATACTTCTTCTCGTCCTCTAACAGGACTTGAAATTACAAATCAAGTCTTGGAAGTATCTAAATGGCATTTTGCTTCCAAAACTGAAACAGTTCTAAAAGTGGTCTACAGAAACATGAAAATGTGAATCACAAATTAGTTCCCCTTCAAAAAAAGTTTTAAAATCATTAGTGTACAGCACCGTGAAACAACATATATGTGTTATTCTCTAAGCAATACTTAGGTTTTCCTGACTAGAATAATGTCAAGTCTAACAGTCTTCTCCCCAGATTTAAATTTTTCACTGTTCCGCCTTTTGAAATGCAAGATTTTGTTTTCTTGCTATTTGTTAAATAAAAGATATCATAATGAAATTCTACTAAGTTTAGCCTGAATTTGCAATATGTATTAGTCCAGTGGGAACATACATAGTCACAGTGTCCTTAAAAAAAAAAAGATTTCAACCTTTAAGGTCTTTAACAACACATTTCTTTATGACAGAGGAAGCCCAGAGCAGGATGTAAAGGAGTCAGAAGCAGAATTCCCAGTGAAACTGTACTGTACTACCTAACAGTTTGCTGGCCACCTTGGAAACTCAGTCTGACATCCTTTGCTCACATTCATATCAGGCTACAGTACCTCTGTAATTTGATTTACTGATTGTTACTAGGTACAGAATTTGCAGTGTTTCCCACTCCTTTGATTTAAATGGAGTTTCTACATTTTAAGCAAGCACCTTTACAAAAAAAAAAAAAAAACCTCACAATTTAAAGCACACACACATGCAACTAACTGCACTGGAAATCTGTACAAAGGAGAGAAATCTTCATTAATGTCCTGGTTTCAGTTGGGATAGAGTTAATCTTCCTAGTAGCTGCTGAAGGGCTCTGTTTTGGATTTATGCTGAAGAGAATGTGGATAACACAGTGATATTTTGGTTACTGCCAAGTAGTGCTTGCACAGAATCAAGGCTGCTTCTGCTTCTGACCCTGCCCCACCAGTCAGTGGGCTGGAGTGTGAAGGGAGACTGGTGTGCGCACAAGAAGCTGGAAGGGACAGCTGACCCAAAGTAGTCAAATGGCTACTCCAGACCATAGGACATCGTGTCCAGTATATAACTTAGGGGGAGTTGGTGGGTAGCGGCAGATCACTGCTTGAGCATCAGTCACCAGGTGAGGAGCAATTACATTGGGCAGCACTTGTCTTTTTCTTGGGTTTTCCTTTTCTTAATTATGATCATAATATTTTTAATTATCACTGTAATTATATTTTAATTTAGCTATCGTTCTTATCTCAATTCGTGAATTTGGGTTTTTTTTTCCCCAATTTCCCTTCCCATCCCACAGGAAGTATGGGGAGGGAGAGCGAGTGAGTGGCTGTGTGCGGCTTCTTTGCCAGTTCAGCTTGAACCACAAATAACAAGGAAGACAGACATATATATTTGGCTATTCTTAAAGATGTCAGTGCCAGGTTAAGGCATCACTTTTTATGCAGCACCAGTTTTTGACTGAAGATTTTGATAGGAACAGAGCTGTACAGTGGCATCAGAACTTTCAACAGCTTCCCTTTCTAAAGGAGTAATGACATCTGGCAGCATTTCTTGAAAAATTATGTCATTAAGACTATATGTAAAACAAATACAGTAAAAACATCTATACTCAAGCCAGGCTGTACACCTGTTAAACAGTCCACAGAATAAAGTGAGCAAATCATGCCAAAGACATTTCAAAAGATAAAAATTAGTGTCCAACAGAAAAAAAGACAAGTATTTGTTAAAAGCAAGTCCCACCAGCATACTCAGCAAGCAACCAGCACAACAGTATGACTGAAGGAATCTTGGAGAAGGAAAATCAAAGGCAACTAAATTGATTTCTGAATTAAGCACCTTCCGTACTCCCTCTTATTTACCTCCACAAATCAGAAAAAAAAAAAAATTAGCAAAAGTAATGAAAACATACTTACACACATAAGGATGGAATAGACAAAAAATATAATGTGAAAAATACTGTTAATTGCTTCTGGCAAGTCTCATATCACTTTTCACAGGGGAAAAAAAAATATCCTACCTTACAAAGCATCAGACAAAAAGCTATTAATTGTTTGCATCTTGTTAGGGAAAATGTTTGACCTCTATTTCACTCTGAGCTGTTAGATCCAACTCCTTTCTCAATGTTCATATTTGCATATGCACCAGTGTTGTAGCCACTGGCTCAAATATGCTCAAATTTGTATTAGAAAATGACCAAAATGAGACCCAAAGACTACAGGCTCTTTTCAGAGTAGATTACTAATAATACCTTACACCACCATCTTCATGCCTACATTCTTCTACTAGTAAACCCAAGTTCTGGCAAATAAATATTTTACAAAATTCATTCCATTAGGTCCCAAAAAAATTGAACATTTGTCCTGAGTTTACAGAATAAAGCAGCTGAATACACATAAAATCTACCAGTGATCTGAGCCTCTGTAGCACATGCACAGCTCAGGAGGTACTTGGCACGCTGACTTTCACGTGAAATTCATATTGCCATATTCACTGACTATATCCTGTTGAGAAGAAAAAAATGTCTCCTACTTCAAAGCTCTGACCTTCATCAACTGATTAGAAGTCAATGTTTTAACAGCAAGCATGAACATTCCTACTAACCTCCTTGCTTTGTTGGACCAAAAAGTTATTAATGTCAAAATGTGCTGGTCAGGGCAAGGGGAAACAGTATGTAAATAACTGTCATAAAACCTTGACTGATAGAGGGTCAGTACTTGATTCAGCCATATTTCAATTAAAAGTTTACTGAGCTGAAAATAATAGACCTCTTCAGTACTCTTTTCATCCTTCTGCTAAATAAAACATGATAGACAAGGATAACAAGCTTGAATTTCAGAAGTATTATATTTTCTTTTTTGTTCTGTTTTATTTCCCTCTTGGGAGAACGCAGGAGTAAGAGGCATCCACTTATTTTAGTTGTATAAGCTCTATTTCCAGGTGGCAATGGCTACCCTTGAAATATTGTCACCCACTTCCTCAACAATAAAAAAAGTTTCATAAGTGGGATACAAAAAACATTTATCAAATACATACAATACAAATACATAAATATCATACCTAGTTTTCTGAAATCAATTTAATTATTCCTATCTTATAACAGTCCTAATCTGTTTTGTGACACAACCATGAGAACGTGCAAGAGAACTCTAGCATATAAGGAGGACTAGGGAACTAACCTGTCCTGAGCCCTGACTGGGATCACAAAGAAGACACCTGATACTGACCTTTCACAAGGCCATGGACAGAGATGCTCAACTGAGAGTAACTGCGGTTGTTGCTTTTAGACCCCATGGTCTCACAACACAGTAGGACTGATAGAAGCAATTAACAACTAAATTATGTAATCCAGAACTTCAGTTAAAAACACAAGTAAAGGTGTGTTTGTGGTCATATATCCACTTTGTCATTTCTAACTAAAATTAAGTGTCAATAACATGCTCATGCAGCACTTTAGCTCCTATCAAGAAAGAAGACTTTTTAAAATAGCTTTGTCACTGGGACATTTCCAGCTTTTCAATGCCAATGAAAAACTCTTCATTGGGAAGAGGAAGCAGAGAAACTTTTGCATTAGAAAGATTCTCAGCATGCTATTTTACTCTATCCTCTTAAAGTTTTGACAATTCTCAGACTTGTGCTCTTTCTTCTTATGCAATGAGATCAGAACGTTGATTTGGACTTACTGAGAAACATCGGCCACACAAATGGAATACTTAGAAGAAGCTTTTACTACAGATAGTACATAAAGCTTATTTTACAGAGAACCTCCAGCTAGTCTCTATATACTATTTTTTTTAAGGAAGTGGAAAAAGCAGAGGTTTCATATCTGAATATTTACTGTCTCTTTATGGCTTAAAATTTCTCACAAATATGTTGGTAAGACTTGGCAAAAATGATGGAACATCTATGAGTGATAGTTAACAGTCTTTTACACATCAAATTTAACATATTTAACAGAAAAATTAACAGACATAACAGATGCAAAGGTAGTTTTTGTTTTAAGGCTCCTCAACATAGAAAAGTCAGTTCAAAATTTACTAAAAAACTTTAGAGCTTGATATATCAATCATTTCCTAGCATAATTAAAACTCAGAAACCTGTAAGTCACTCCCTCAGTTAACACTAGAGAGAAGCATTTTGAAGCAATTACAAGTAAACTGACAGCCTTGTCTCTGAGGAGGTATGAAAAATAAATTCAGAATCTTTTATAAGTTCAGCTCTTCTCTGCAACAGTTTGAAGCATTCCAAATAAAGACCAAATTAAATGATGACTATTCATACAACACAAAAGCACTGAATTCAGTAGCATCAAGTTGCCTGCTGTCCTTTAGCATTTCCATTAGCTGTATCTGTGTTTTTAACAGCTTCTCCTGACAAGAAATCACTTACAGTCAAGTTAAAATCCAGTCAGAAACTGGGCAAAGAATGCATACTTTTATTTGTTTTAGTTTGAGTGATGCAGAATATCAATTGCTTCATTATGATAATATAATTCATTTCACCATGAAGCTTCCTGGCAGCTGTTAATGAATCTAACTCTACATTTTCATTCCCATTTGTCAACTATGGCACTTAACTTAAAATTTTCTTGGATAGATTGAAAAACTATCTAGCTGCCAGTTTCACAGAAGATGATTTTAAATAATTTGTCATAGTCTCAAAGAAACCATGACATTTGCTCCTGGCAACAGAGTACAGAGAAATGGCAGATCAGCAGTCTTATTTACTCAGAGGTCAAAAGTATCCAATTTTTTACTGCCTTCCCCTACTAACCATCACATTCCTTGGTGGGGGGTGTGCTGGTGTTTCTCTTCAAAGCTGATAAAACCAGGTTAACGACCATGGACAACAGAGCAAAAACTGGGAAACTTCTTCAGTACCTAAAAGCTCAGACTACGATGATAATTTACACTTAGAGGGTAATGAACACCTTTCAGGACTCCAAGCAGGCCAACAGGTAGTTACTACTCTAGAAAGTGTCACACTCTTATTCTGATGTCACAGTCTTGTGTTAAAACAAAGAAAAAGTTACACTTGCCATGAAATCACTGAAATGAGATTCTCTGCAGTGGGCTACTTAACAAAATGAAAACAAGCTCTGCATGCCACAAATAATTAGTTACAGACCAGAGATATCCACCTTTAAGGAAAATTATTAAACTCTCAGAGAAATAACTTTGAGATTACTTCTTACCCAACTACTTCTTCATCAATAGAAGTGCATCTGTCAGAATCCTTGCGCCTTTTTCTTTTCTTGGAAGGCTCTCTGTTGTTGGCACTTAATTTCCACTGAAATAAAACAAGTAAAACTGGAAGGTTCCCACAGATACTTATATGTCATAATGGGTATTACACTAGGAAAAAAGGGAACAATGCCAGACATGAGAACAATACAACTGATCAAATAAAGCAGAGACACAAAGAGTATACATTTTACAAAAAAATCAATTTGCTTCATTTAAAGCACCCATATACCACCTGATCTTGAATGGAATTTTTTCTCCTGAAGAATTTGATAATACAAGACAATGCAGTTATTATCCTGTTTAAATGAGGACTGTCCCTAACAGGGATTTCAATATTTGGCCTGTTTTACATCATCACAAATATGCAAGATAAATGCATGGGTTTAAAATGTAGAGAGAAAAGAAGTTTTAAGGTTCAGTACTTGAGTGTCAAAACCCGCAAGTGCAGGACTTCATTTTTTCCATATACTCTTACTATACCAGAATGCACGTACATTTTCTAAAAAACACAACTCTATGTTTTCATGAGACTTTTATTTATTTCAGCAATTCCAGAACCCTACTTCTCTCTGCCATTACCTCCTCCTAATGTCTCCTCACTTCTTTTAATGTAAGAGATAATAACTCAGATGTTTGAAAGTTTATGCCAGTCAGACCAAAAGCACACAAACACCTTCATTTCTGTTTAAGCATGAAGTAAAAGGACATCTGAAAAACTCATGCCCAAACATATTTTACATACTTGAGTGAAATCTGAAAGATGCATCCCAAAACAATCTTTTCCTTACCATAGGGGCCAACTCTAATAGAAAAATATCCTCATCATTAAAACAGCTGACAGGAAAAGATTGCCTTGAAGGTGCTCTCCCTTACTCCCACCTTGAAACATCATCTGGTTCACATCTTAGAGCCAGTCTTTAGGTATGTTAGAGCCCTGTATGCCCAAATCACTGAAAGCTGCACAAAATTTCTCAAACATGGAGCAAACTCGGGCAACACCAAATACAACTAGGACAGACCTTTGTACAGAAAAACAGCAATATTTCTTTTCATTATAATACGAGCAATATTCTCTTTAATGGAGAACATAAAGATCAATTAGCGTTTTACAGCGTATGAAGCTATCTACCACCTGGAAAAGTCTGAAATATATAGATACAAGTAGGAAAATCAGACAATATACAAGAAATAATAAAGAGGAAAAAAAAAAAAGTTGATCAAGTAATCCAGTCTAATTACTGTTTTTACAGAGGCAGAGAGAGAGACAGGAAAAATTCCGTGCAAGTGCTGCCTGTCTCTGCCCAAGAGGCTGCAGCTTTTAACCACAGGAGACTATTTCCAACTTCAAAATCTAGCTGTAATTGGGTGCTCTGCTCACATAAAGCATTAACAATACAGAACACAACCACACAGCAAGTTTGCATTGCAGCATGCCCAAATGACAAGGCTGCCAAGAGACCTCAGTCACATTATCACCACTACTGTTAAGTCAAAAAAATTCCTCATTTTTCTAAGTTCTTAAAACTCCTCTGTGGGGGAGCCTCTTGGTCCAGCCCCATGATTCTGGAAGCACTGAAATCGGCAACAAATGCTCAATCCTGAGCTGGAATAGTCAAAAGTAGAAAAATACATTTTCCAAACATGGTATTTGAAAAATGCTTAGTGAATTTGGAACAGATTTATGGCAGCAAATATTTGCTTCTATATGTGACTGAGATGATCAAGACAGTCATTTATGATAAATGCCATATAAGTATTCTTACAGTCTTTTGGTCTTAATACTGAAATCAATTATTTCTGTATTAGCATCTAAAATTCTGTCCAAAGTCATACAATACTTAACATATTCTTTTACAGTTTAAGGTCTTGGGTACATAATAATGACTAATTGAAAACTCAATGTTAAAAAAAAAATCCAATATCATAACAAAACCTTTGGTAAGTGACCAGAGTATAACCTAAAAGTTCAGGAAGCAGAAAACCATTAACTAAAACAAAATATATACATTTGCCCTGAAATTCATGATTTCATGATCAAACTACACCTGAAGACCAATCCTGCATTTTAATGCTTTAGATTGGCAATGCAGCACAAAGACTTTCATTCTCTAATTGCATGCTTGCAGGCAGATTTCAGACCTATATGCTAATCCTCTTTTCAAGACAACTTGGATCAGACACTGGTCACAAGCCAGCACTCAGTATTTAAAAAAAATCCAGTCTTCAAAACAAAATCAAAACCCCACATAATGTTCGTTCTCCTACACACTTTACACTACAAAGAACTTCTGTTTACCTCTTTTAAAGGGTAGTCCCAATTGGGGGAGCCTGGAAGCCTTGCCAAAGGGGGCTGAACTTGGACATCTTCTGACTCGTCCTTTTTTTTCTTCTTTGGTATATGAAACTGAAAACAGATGACATTACACTATGGTAAAACTAAATTATCCACTGGTGCTATCAGCTGACATACTGCCACATATAGTTTTCTAAACAGTCACGCAAAATAACAAAGTTGCAAGTGAAGTACAGACCTGTGACTTGAATTTAAATGTACCCCTCATTGACACTTGATACTAAATCATGTGTCATACCACATAAGGAGTTTTAACGTATGAATTGTCTGAAAACTTCTTCCTACTTCATTAACTCCACAACAACTTCAAATGTGCACCTAAAAGGCAAGAACCATTTTACTTGCACTTAACAGTTTTCTTAATTCCCTCTGATTTATTTACACTCCAGTTTAATCATCTCAGCTTAAAGAATGATAAAAAATGAAAAAGTCAAATGTCATGCTGAACAGCACACCTGGTTTTCTCTCAAAAAAAATGAAGTTGAAGAGCAATTATACCTAGAACAGTTCAAGTACACTATAATGTACTCAAAATGGTATCAGTTATCATCATTGTCAACCTTCACAAAAAATGGAACCAGCATTTCCAAAAGTAATTATTTAAAGATAAAGTAGTAATTCACAGAAATCTGCCAATTCAGAGGAAACAGCGTTCATTCATTGAAATTCAGAACAAAAATAGTCAAACAAAATTCCTACCAGTCTGTCAAGACAAGAGGGTGACACTTCCTACCAGTTAAATAAACAAGTGAAAATAACATCGACTGAAACAATATGCCATTTCCTCAGGTACAAACACCAGACTTGACTGTATCAGACACTAAACACAACATTTCCATCTTTCAGACAGCTCAGTCTGTCTCCACCAGGAAAAAGCTGAAGCTGGAGCATACTCTACATGACAGCCTCTGAAGTGCATTATGTACTTAATTTGCAAGCTGCCAAACACCTTGCCTTGTCACACAAAATTACATGCAAAGACTCTAGAACAGCAATGCTAGCAACTTAATCATTAACACAGGAACTGCATTAGCTCTGTAGACAGTCCTTCAGAAAGACAATAACTGAAGCGTACCGTATCATGAAATAATCCTTCAATTCTTCACTTCGAATTACGGGTGCTCTTATTCCTTTTATTTTTACTGTTTTTTAATAATCAGGGCCTGATTTCTAAACAGTACCTCAAACTGCTTTCACTAGTCAAACGCTGTAGTAACAAACATGCCTTTCATAAAAGATTTCTCAAATTATAAAGGATATAAACATTACACACAGGCTACAACTTCTAATACAAGTACCTTCCTTACAATCAGCACTTAAGGACTGAAATAGGCATGTTCCTATTCCAAAATGTCTGCAACTAAATAGGTGGTTTTTCAGAAATGACCTATAAATACATTTCATCAGCCAGAATGGATACTCGTGAGTTACACATTAATAGCCAGGTACAAATTTCTTACTTCAGAACTCCACTTGCTGCCTGACTAGTAGTTTCTGTTATAAGCTTCCTAAAAAACACATTTGTCTGCTTTAACAAGCATTTAAAGTTCCAGAGGTTCAGACAAGCTCTGTTGTAACATTGCAGATAACACTGAGAATAGGTAAGGTCAGCCTCAGAAAGTACAGATGGACAGACAGAAAGGGATAAGAAGCACAAAACATACTCATTATGAGCAAAATTTCCACCTCACCATACAGTATCTTCCTAATGCTTGCACTCATTAAGAAGATGTAAGTTAACAGTGGGTACTGCAAACCAACAAGACAAGCACTAAGTCAAGAGGTAACCAACAGAGGTTTGTATTTAAGGTAACTGCAATGTATGCAGCTGCCTCGGCTTCTCCCTAATAGAAAACTACTAACATACACGTTCATACACACTTAGCACACTCCTCATCTAAACCAGTAATACCTTTCTGAAGGAAAGGAGCCTATAGCAGCAAGGGTCAGAGAAAGCACATAAATGAGGTGCTGGGAACAGCATATTTCTAAAACACTAGACAATGCAAATGTTACCAAATCAATCCAGCTCTGTCTACTTCTCACCAGTGCTTCCAGTGCTAAAAACTACTACTAATGGGGATGTTTCATGGAAAATAAACAATAGCACAAGTAGTCTCCCAAGACATCTTTGCAGGTAACTAAATATTATGCAGTTACACAGCTGCTCTACTTACTTGAGCATTACTCTAATACCTGAGATGTTAGCTTAGGTCTTAAAACATCCTTGAACATGCACTCTTTATGTGCAATCAAGTGTTAAGCCTATCCTATATCCATGATAGGGTATGTGTTCAACAACAGACTTTATTATTGACTGCTACTAGAATAAACTGTTTATCAAGAAAGAGCACTCCAATAAAGCAAAAGCTGGACCACTGGAAAATTAATTTAGCTGTGCAAATACATTAGAACACTGTTGGATATCCACAGCTTCAAAATAAATTGCTGTAAATTGAAACACTTACACTGACATGACTTGAAGATGATGTTCTTCTTTCCATTATTTTCTCTACTGAAAAAAAAAAACCACAAAATGAAATTAGCTATTTGCATTTTGATTATTCAGAGGGAAGCAGAACTACAGAAGCTGGTATTAAGTAAGAACGAGAAAATAATTTTTGAGCAAGCTAGCACAAAGAGAATTCATTCATCAAATGGTTTGGGTTGGAAAAGACCTTTAAAAGATCATATAGTCCAGCTCCCTTGCCATTAGCAAAGATCTCTTTCACTAGAGCAGGTTACTCAAGGCTTCATCCACACCGGTCTTGAACACTTTCAACAACAAGGCACCCACATCTTCTCTTGGCAACTTGTTTCAGTGTGTCACCATTCTCAGCATAATAAAAAAAAAAAAAAAAAAAAAAAAAAAGGAAATCTACCCTCTTTCAGTTTAAAATCATTGCCTCTTATCATGTCACTACAGGCCTTGGCAAAAAGTCACTGACAGCCATAATACAAGAGAAACACATGCTCTGGCAAGGGTCTGGACTGTCTGCATGGACAGAATCGTTAACAACATTTTCACTAGAATTCATCCTCAGTGAAGACATTTACTGCTTAACTCCATACCCTGGCAAACATATAACTAACAAGAATTTTGAGCTTTTCTCATAAAGTGAAAAGGAACCACAGAAGACATCTGTAACACTACAGGTGCTCAAAAAAAATATATATAACATTCAAGGATTCCTGTTACCAGACAAACTTCTTCCTCAGTGAATGAACACTGCTTCTGAGCTTCCAGCCTTCAAAGGGTCTACTCTCTTTGTAAAAATTCTGCATTACGCCAATGTAAGACCTTAAAATCTTAGAGCTAGTTTGAAGTCTCCCAAGAAGACCTTTAAGTTTGTGTACTTTCATTTAGCCCGGCAGTTTTTCAACTCACGGCTTGGAGTGAGGAACAGCAACATTTACAAACCACTAAACAAAAGCCAAACTATTGCTTACTCCGACAGCTACAAATAGTTAGAGCTGACAAACGACGGCCTTCTGACAGCTCTGGGGAGAAACAGTGGCACCACCCATGGTGGCGCTGCCGCGGCTGTTCACCGCAGGAGCCTGCCCCACGACCCAGCTCCTGACTCAGCCTCTGGCTCTTCCTGCGAAGGAGAGAACAAGTTTCTCAGTGACAAATAGACAAGCAGAGGAGCAGCGACTCCACGTTCCCATGCTCGCTCTCTAGTTGTCTCAAAAAGCCGCAACACCGCCGCAACCACGGCCACCACCTCCCCGCCCCTTCAACGTCCAGCCCCTCACCCGTCCTCCCCTGACGGCTTCGCTCGCTCGCTCGCCCAGCACCGGCCACGCAGGACTCTCCGGGTGCGCTGCCAGCCAGTTTTACTTCAGCACACCCCTTCAGCGGCTCAAAGGCGGAAAGGGAGAGTTCTGAGCAGAAGCGCCAGTACCACACAGCACTCACCGCCGGAGCCGCGGCGCTGCCGCTGTTGTTTACCCAGGCCCCACCGCCGCCTGCGCAGCTTCCCCAGGCACTTCCGGCACAGGCATCAGCGCCGCCCCCGTCCGGCCCGGGAGGCTCGCTCGCGCCCTGCCCCTAACGGCAACCGCTGTCTCTCCGCACCGTTCTCCGCGCCCTCCCGCCTCGTCCTGGCCTGGGGACAACAGCCTGCAACGGCACGCAGCCGCCCGCGCTCCCCTCGGTCCTCCCACCGTGCCCTCCGTAGCGAGCGAGTGCCCCTCGCCTCTGCTGCGAGCCTCGCCGCACGAGCGGCCGCTCCAGGTTTAAACTCGCCCAGTTTAGCCTGAAATTGAGCCGCTGACGGGAGGAAAAACCGCAAATGACGTGGAACAAACGACAGAGTCACAGGTGTGCCGTTACTCGCGTTTCCCTGCGTCTGACAACCTGGAACAGTAGCAAAATCAGTAGTTCTGTGAATGCAATAAAGTAGCATTAAAGGAAGCAGAGGACCAGCAACAGCTAGCTAGAAACAGGAGAAATACTAACATTTGTAGGCGGAACGAAGAGAACCTCGGTATTTTTAAAGATACCATATGTGTGGGAAAATGGTTGTATGAGAAAAGGCACGTAGATGTTTTGCAGCTGACTGAGGAGGAATGTGTTGGGGAGGCAAGGACACACTCTTTGACTGTTGCAATTATACAGTAACAGGTTGTTTTGCAGTGAGAAAGGCATGGGAAAAGCGGGAGGGACTGATCTTTTGTACACGCACCAATTAAGAGCTCTGCTTTTGCACTATGTATGAGCTAATTAACTAGAGTATAAATATTACGTAAGCGCAATCAATAAACGAAGCTCGCCGATCACTCATATTGAGTGCTCCGACGCGACACGTATGCAACCCACCGAATTAGGGATAAATGGCACCTTGACAAGCACGTTTTCCTCATTAGGCTTCAGCTCTCCCTTCAGTCAGCCCCAGACGATGGACTCATCCCCTGAGGGGAGGGCGGCTCGCACATCTCCCGGCTGCAGTCGCGACCGCCCGCCGCCGAGCCCGAAGCCCGAGCGGTTGGGCTGCCCGGCACAGCTGGGCGCCTTCGGCGTCAGCGGGCAGAGCTCTGATAACCCCAGCTGTGGCCGCGGTTCTCAGCCGATGGTCTCGGAAATTCTCCCACAGCCCAAGAGGAGACAAAGAGTGGTTTGTTGCGTTTGGGTTATCGGGGTTTTATTTCAGGGTAGTTTGAGAATTTTAAGTTTTGCATGTAGTTTTTTTTTGTCCTGTTCTCTTAATAGTGCCTTTGTATCAAGTAATAAGTACCTAAATGGTAGATGATGTCAGGAGGACGGGGTGATGCTTTTTTCCTGTAGTATTTAGAGACGGTATAAGGGGTAATGGGCACAAGCTGAAACACAAAAAGTTCCACTTAAAAAACTTTTTTCTTGTGAGGCTGAATAAGTACCTAAATGGTAGATGATGTCAGGAGGACGGGGTGATGCTTTTTTCCTGTAGTATTTAGAGACGGTATAAGGGGTAATGGGCACAAGCTGAAACACAAAAAGTTCCATTTAAAAAACTTTTTTCTTGTGAGGCTGAAGGAGTCTTGGCACAGGTTGCCCAGGGAGGGTGTGTTCTCTGGAGGTTTTTAATCTTCTCTAGAGGTTTTCAAAACCTATCTGGACATGCTCCTGTGTGACTTGATCGAAGCGAAGCTGCTTCAGCAGGGGGATGGGGGGGGGGGGGGGG
>WBNH01003020.1:190749-215267 GCA_013401255.1 Urocolius indicus | reverse complement strand
ATGGTGGCGCTGCCGCGGCTGTTCACCGCAGGAGCCTGCCCCACGACCCAGCTCCTGACTCAGCCTCTGGCTCTTCCTGCGAAGGAGAGAACAAGTTTCTCAGTGACAAATAGACAAGCAGAGGAGCAGCGACTCCACGTTCCCATGCTCGCTCTCTAGTTGTCTCAAAAAGCCGCAACACCGCCGCAACCACGGCCACCACCTCCCCGCCCCTTCAACGTCCAGCCCCTCACCCGTCCTCCCCTGACGGCTTCGCTCGCTCGCTCGCCCAGCACCGGCCACGCAGGACTCTCCGGGTGCGCTGCCAGCCAGTTTTACTTCAGCACACCCCTTCAGCGGCTCAAAGGCGGAAAGGGAGAGTTCTGAGCAGAAGCGCCAGTACCACACAGCACTCACCGCCGGAGCCGCGGCGCTGCCGCTGTTGTTTACCCAGGCCCCACCGCCGCCTGCGCAGCTTCCCCAGGCACTTCCGGCACAGGCATCAGCGCCGCCCCCGTCCGGCCCGGGAGGCTCGCTCGCGCCCTGCCCCTAACGGCAACCGCTGTCTCTCCGCACCGTTCTCCGCGCCCTCCCGCCTCGTCCTGGCCTGGGGACAACAGCCTGCAACGGCACGCAGCCGCCCGCGCTCCCCTCGGTCCTCCCACCGTGCCCTCCGTAGCGAGCGAGTGCCCCTCGCCTCTGCTGCGAGCCTCGCCGCACGAGCGGCCGCTCCAGGTTTAAACTCGCCCAGTTTAGCCTGAAATTGAGCCGCTGACGGGAGGAAAAACCGCAAATGACGTGGAACAAACGACAGAGTCACAGGTGTGCCGTTACTCGCGTTTCCCTGCGTCTGACAACCTGGAACAGTAGCAAAATCAGTAGTTCTGTGAATGCAATAAAGTAGCATTAAAGGAAGCAGAGGACCAGCAACAGCTAGCTAGAAACAGGAGAAATACTAACATTTGTAGGCGGAACGAAGAGAACCTCGGTATTTTTAAAGATACCATATGTGTGGGAAAATGGTTGTATGAGAAAAGGCACGTAGATGTTTTGCAGCTGACTGAGGAGGAATGTGTTGGGGAGGCAAGGACACACTCTTTGACTGTTGCAATTATACAGTAACAGGTTGTTTTGCAGTGAGAAAGGCATGGGAAAAGCGGGAGGGACTGATCTTTTGTACACGCACCAATTAAGAGCTCTGCTTTTGCACTATGTATGAGCTAATTAACTAGAGTATAAATATTACGTAAGCGCAATCAATAAACGAAGCTCGCCGATCACTCATATTGAGTGCTCCGACGCGACACGTATGCAACCCACCGAATTAGGGATAAATGGCACCTTGACAAGCACGTTTTCCTCATTAGGCTTCAGCTCTCCCTTCAGTCAGCCCCAGACGATGGACTCATCCCCTGAGGGGAGGGCGGCTCGCACATCTCCCGGCTGCAGTCGCGACCGCCCGCCGCCGAGCCCGAAGCCCGAGCGGTTGGGCTGCCCGGCACAGCTGGGCGCCTTCGGCGTCAGCGGGCAGAGCTCTGATAACCCCAGCTGTGGCCGCGGTTCTCAGCCGATGGTCTCGGAAATTCTCCCACAGCCCAAGAGGAGACAAAGAGTGGTTTGTTGCGTTTGGGTTATCGGGGTTTTATTTCAGGGTAGTTTGAGAATTTTAAGTTTTGCATGTAGTTTTTTTTTGTCCTGTTCTCTTAATAGTGCCTTTGTATCAAGTAATAAGTACCTAAATGGTAGATGATGTCAGGAGGACNGGGGGTGGAGGAGGAGTTGGAGGGTGGATGAAATTATCTCTAGAGGTCCATTCCAACCCCCACCATTTTGTGATTCTACTGAGGAAGCTGTGCAAAGCTAGTTTTGACTTCTTAGTTTCACACCAAAGAAGTTTTGGTAATAAGCTGTAACTTGTGGTCAAGTGTAAATTACAAACATGAGATGTTGCCTTGCAACTTGAAACACTTCAGATAGCCTTAACTACCAGCAACTGATACAATTTATAGACACATCCCAGGATAAAGTATATAAAGTAATGAAACATGAACTAAGATGGGTTTGTTTTCTTTCAAATAGAGAAATTGTCTGCAATCCCAGAAAAGATTTCCATCTACAATGATGACAGATTTTACAGGAGACCATACGGTAATGATGTTGCTTTATCAAATAGAGGAAACTGGAGCGATGTTTCAAATTTGCTAACTGTTGTAACAAACACTAGCTGAATGTACAGCTGGAGAATTTTACAATACAAACCGAAAAACGGGAGCAAGGGAAAGAGGGAAATTTTGGCTTTTCCCTTCCAACAGTAATTTTAAAAACCCACGAAGCAATTGTAAAGACTGACAGAACAAACACTCTTGAGTATTGCAGTTATATCTAGACAATGAAGCACAAGCAGCAGTCAACACTGATTTAGAACCCCGATTTACCAAAAAGCAGTAAATGCATTATGCAGCTATATCTAGAACAATCTATAACTGCTGCTTTTTAATTCTATAAATAGCATTCTAAATTAATTAATTAATCTAGACTAATAAGTATATGGTTTCTAAGGTGCTGTTCAAGTTAACTTTTATATGATAACCCAATATAAATTGCTTAAAAATTTTCCAGTTCATATCTTGAAGGCAATTCTAGGAAGGGAAATCATACCTATGCATGATGTAAAACTGTTTCAATAGTTTTTTGTTTCTGCTTCCTACAGTCATCAGAAACCTTTCACAATGCTTTGTAAAGTAGGCATTTAAGCAGATGTTCAACATTACATACCCAGAGTATTATTTGAAATCACACATCCTTGTTTTGTTTTGGAACTGAAAAGGCAATGTTGGCATGAGTAGCTGATAAGACTGTAGTAATTTCCTGTTCATGGTATGTTGGGAAACTACAGTCTCTCACCTTTTAAGAGTGAGGAGAGAAAGGGCCTGAGAAAAATTCAGGTCAGCATGCCAGTCTGTGAGGGAAGTGCATTTATGTATGCCTAATTGTTATGGGATGCTTCCTCTGTGCTCCACCTCTCTCTGTAGACGTGTTTCCTTAAACCATGTCCATTTTTATCCCACTTTATTATTGTATGGGGAAAAGAAAAAGAATATGGGTAGCTTCCTCGCTACTAAATAAGATCTCTTTCTCATGAATTGCCCATATTTCAGTAGTACAGCAAACTGACTGTCCTCCCTTCTCCTATGGGAAAAAATCACAGATAAATGCATGCACTTACCACTTTCATGCTATTTCTATTCCAAGAAACTGGCGAGACAGTTATGGTTTATGACTCCCCTTTTCTATATGTGCTTATTATATGAGAGACAGTAGCATTTTCTAGCTTACCCTCTACTAATCAGAAGAAAGGAATAGCCCTGAAGAGATGACTTAACATCTCTCACACAATAGAGAGTACTCAAAAGGAAAATGTATATGGCGGTGTTCTGAAAAGTAAAAAGCTTTTTTTCACTTGGAAGTGTAAGAAGTAATTTTTAACATGCTAAGCAGCTTACTCAAGGAAAGTTGAACTTCCAACTCAAGTCATTTACGTGAAAATTTTCAGATCACTTTCTGTCCTAGTAATCAGGAAGGTATCAGAGAGTATGGCAAGTTTTAACATATGCAGAGTGGGATTTACTATGTTCTAAAAACCTCTGTTACTTCATCAAGAAAAAATTAAGTGTACATAGTAGCTTGTACCAATGTACTTACCAAATATAACTGCATAGAAACCATTTCCCCAAATAAAATTTCTGTGTTAACAATTTAAAAAATACTGATAAATACGAGAATCTAATGCTTTCTAATTTTTGCTGTTAGGACAAAAATCCTGTTAAAATAGGATTCCCAACACACCAAAGGTTACTACATGTTTACTATTTTACAGTCAGTGACAACTGATAGTAGACTGAAGAGTTATTAGGAAAAAAGAATATTACAATAAGCTTATTTTTTCAGTTGCGTGGAAACCACTCTCTGGTATAATTCTTATTAAACAAAAAGTCATTTGACCTGAAAAATTATATTAGCTGAAATCAGAAACCTAATCTCATAAAAGTTTGCTTGCATGGACTTTCTTTTCTCCTGTTCTTGGGTCACAGGGGCTAGCTTATTCTGTCATCCGTTCCACAATTTCCATGTGGATAAATGAGTAACTGGAGAGATTAGCATTAACGTACTGCTTTTGGAATTTAGCAATCAAAACGCATGAGAGGCTTTACATGCATCTGGTTTACTACAGATCACCAAGAGATTGTATCAACAAGTACTTTGTTTCTAACCACTTTTGGATCTGAATGCTAATACAATAGGTTTTCTTTCTGTAAGTGTTGCATGGAGGTGTATTGCTACATTGATATAGTCTTTTTAATTTGTAGTGGTTACAAATGCAGCATGAATCAAGCTTGAGGAAACTAATAGAAGGTTCAGAGTATCAAGAGGAACTGAAGTACGACTTCAACATTAAAGGGGAACTGAGGCATATAGATACAAATGAGTCCTTTGTTTTCAATTATTACAAGGATGCATATGAGCAGAATCATAAACGCTATCAAGTTTTGGCACATTTGATTACCCAGTATGTTTATGAGCTTCTGGAAAGAATCTGCATGCTGCAGAAAGTTTATATTCCTACCGATGCTAAAGAGGATGAGCCAAGAAGCTTCTTTTACATGAGTGAGAATGCACTAAATTCCTCTAGCCTGATTGTCCTCCTTCAGGACCATGGCATTTTCCGTGCTGGACAATGGGGGCTAAGAACTACTGTCATGGAGGGCCTGGTGCATGGAACACAAATACCATTCATCAAAATGGCCCTTCAAAGCCACAGGGGAGTGATTGTACTGAATCCTAATGACAACTTTGTTGCTCTGAAGACTGAAAAGGAGAGGTTAAGCTTTCCTACCAGGGAAGGAGCATTGACTTCTATGGAGTCTGTCTGGTGGATGCCCAAAAGGGGCAGCAGCAGTCCTGAGGAGCATACCATGTATGTATGGGATCATTTCATTTCTAAGAGTGCAGCTGAGAATGTGGCCTTCATTGCCCACGGCTATGGTGGTTTGGTGTTTGTTGATCTGCTGGTGCAGAGAAAATGGGAAGTGATGAATAAAGTCTACTCTGTTGCATTCATTGACTCCATGCACAACACACAGCACCAGACTGGAAGCAACTCGCAAGTACAGGAATGGATACAGAAATACTGCCGTGAATGGGTGTCGAATGGTAAGCCTCTAGATAAAGCTGTGGGCTCTGTCATGAAAGTGAATTGTACTACTGTCTCTGCTGGAACAGAGAAGTATGCTTTGGCACCCTCCTGCTGCTTACATGCCATCTTTAAGTACCTAAAGCGCACACTCAAAGCCAAGACCGCAACAGCCTTTAGGCATTCACCTGTTGCAACCAGAAGCAGCACAAGTAAAAAGAGATGCAATAAATACAGGTATACTTGATAGCGGTCTCTTCATAACCGCTCCTTCACCTTTCAGTCATCTAAGGACCTTCCTCTCACTGTGAAACAACTTTCAGTTCTGAGTTTGAAGCCATTTTGTTCTTTAACTATTAGGAAAGAACTGCACTGTTGAAAACATTCAAGCTACAACCCATCAGTGAGCTACGAAATGTAAAGTTGCACAAAATAAAGATGTTAAAGTATACCAACTTGCCTCTGTATTTTTTTAAAACAATCATACTGCAGTTAGGGCTCTATAACCAATCTAAACTATCAGGAAAACATTTGCTTCTTAAGGGTACAGCTTTCTTTAAAAGGACACATCTGGAACACGAAAAGAATGCAAAGGATCTTTTTCCAACTTGCTTTACACCATAGAGTATTTAAAATCTTTCAAGTGTAGGAACACCCACCTTACTCCTTGAAAAGTTTACTGTTGACTGACATTCAAGGAGCTACATACTGCTACTTTCTCTCCAGTTGCAGACTTTGTGCCCTCAAAATTATGTGGTAAACTGGAGTAATTTCAATTTAAAAGCCAACTAAGCCAGTGAGATTACTGGGCAAGAGGTTCTACAGAAATACAATACTCTAGCACCCTGCAGTTACTGAACTGCTACAAAAGCATGGCACTGCTGTTTTCTCTCAGCTGTTTCATTTTAGATAGAGGCAGGAAACAGAGATGGGTTTTAAATATCCATACTCAAGCTTTGCAGCCTATACAAGCAGAAGGTTGAATAACCTTTAAAGTGAATATAAACAAAACGGTCATCTGAATTTCCAGTTTAATCCTATGGGAATCAAAAGAACTCATTAGCTGCAAAGGAGCTTTGACAGATGACAAAACCTTGTCCTGTACTTTCAGTTCCCATCTGACTCAAAAAAAAGAAAAAGAGTTGATATGAGGTTGAACAGACAAAAGAGTGTGAACTTCCCCTTTATGTTTATATCCATTTCAGATTTCAGTCATATCTAACTGTTTTAAAAACCTTCTGCCTCTTTATCCAGTAATGGGTAAAAGTGTAAAATGCCAGTAAGTTGAAAGCTCTTGAGAGCAAGAATAGCTTTTTCAATAATGACAGGTTTACTGTTACTACATCTGAATGAAAATGGTACTAAACAGACAATTAAGAGACTACAGGATGCTTTTGTTCACTTCAGAAAGTTGCACATGGAGGTGCTGAGATTGAGGATGCAGACAACCCAGCATGCAACTCAAAGAACAGTCACTTGCATGGATTTTACGCATGAATATGCAGCTTTATTTACAAGAGAAGTATGAGGTGACAGAATATCTGTCTTCAGAAGGAGACCAATATGATCCTTCAACATAAGTGCTCAAATTGTCCCACTGTATCAGAAGCGGCTATAAATGCTTGAAGAAAAAAACCAAAGGAAACTAAACCATCATCCATTTCTGTAATTCTTTATCTCAGGTCAACCCATTAAATTCCTTGGTAGAGAAGGTCGTATTTAGGAATGTTTTTGGGATCAATAGGACTTCTGACAATGAGCTTTCCACGCATTGCTCCACGGTAAATCACTTCAATCAGATCTATAAAGTCTTGCTTTGTTTTGAAGTTTCCTACAAATTTGGTGTGGTCTGGAGATCTAAATATAAGCATAAGGTAAAGACAAGAATTGTAATGTTAAAAAAAGATGTATCATGACATTAGAGGTTCTAATCTGGTCATTCTGAAAGAATGACTTGCACTGGTAATGGCATGATCAAGTCAGGAATATACTGTGACCTCCAAAGTCCAAAAAGGTGCAGTATCACATCGAAGATTTTAACTGTACTGTTTTTGGCAGAGTCAGTCTGCCAAACTGCTGACACATACTTACTGCACCACAACATATTTCAAAATACATCTTAGTTTTACATCCTTCTGGCTTCCTACATAGTTCTTGATGAAGATTCTGATAAAAAAACATTATCATTTTCAAATGTTACATGGTAACAGAAAGACTGATAATTCTTACAGATGTAATAGATAATGCCAAGGTAGGATGACATACCCATAATCAACCTTCATATGTTGTCCATTGAAGAAAAACACAGTAGATGGAATATAACTGATGTCAAAATACTGGGTGTACACTGGAACCTTGTTCACATCTACCAGGTAAATAACAGCCATTTTACTTAGGTCGTGAGCTGTCTTTGCAAGCTGAAAAGGGAAAAGTGCATGACAAATGGAGGCAGACACAAGAGGAAAAAGGGTGGAAAGTGTTATAGAGCTCATTTCTCTTATGTCTTATCAGTTTAAGCATGGTAAGAATCTCATGTCTCATCTACTTCAAGCACCTCCCACACCTACTACAATAACATACACAAGTCCTTATTTTTAAACCTGTTTTATGAATATAGCATTATTTATGTGTTGCCAAAATTTTCATGAGACACATTAGCCCAAAGCAACATCTTACATTCTCTTGTATTGAACATGTATACTAGTAGAGTTGGATTTTTTTTTTAAAGTAAAAAAGAAAAAAATTGCTCTTACAATATCATCGAGCTGCAGACAAACGGCATCGTTATCTCTTCCGAACCGGAGAACCAAGACCTTCTCGGCCACAGTTTTTATTGCCTGATCAACTTCCTTCTTACAGGTCAGTTTGGGCAGCAGGAAACTCATCCCGACAGACAACGGCTTCCACCACAATCCCTACCTGACAGGAAAAAGCAGCAACATAGACACAAAGAAACCCAACAAAACACACACACGCACACACACACAAACAATACAAAACAAAAGAGAAAGAAAGAAAATAAGAAAAAGAGAGATCAGCACACGGGACTGATAAACCCCTCGGGCTTCACAGCGTTTGCCTCACACCCTGGGCCCGGCGCAGCACCGCAGGGCGACAAGCCCGGGCCTTATCGCGCCGCACCGCAGGGCCGCGTCCCGCACAAGGGCTGTGGCAAGGCCTCATCTGCAGCCCCGCTCAAGGCCAGCGGCTCCCGGCGGAGGCCCCGGTGCAGACCGCCCACCTCCCGCGACACGGGCCTGACCCGCGGGATCGCCGTACCCCGCAGAGCCCTACGGCGGGGGCAGAGGGCCGGAACCTTGGCCGTGCAGCCGCGGGACCCCGAGGACAGCGCAGCACGGCGCCGCGCCCGGGCAAGCATGGGGAGCGGACCGGACCCTCCCCGCGCACGCGCGAGCTGCTTCACACGAGGTGAGGTTAAGATGGCCGAGGCGGCGGTGTTGCTGGTGGGCGGTTCGTAGCCGCGCTCGCCGCTCCGAGGTGTCCGTTCGCCCCTTACCGAGCGGGACGAGACGGAGGCCTAAGCGGGTTGGAGGGCGGCCGGGGCTCGGGCAGGTGCGGGCGCCGCCGCGGCCGCTGGAGAAGGGGATCTCTCCCGCTCCGTCATTCCCGCCGTCGGGGGTTAAGGGCGAGAGGCGTCCCCGAGGGGCCCCTCACGCTCCCCCGCTCGGCCCGCCGATGGTCCCTGGTGACCTTGGCAGGGCCCTTTCGCTTCCCGGTCATGCCGCGTTGCAGCTCAGCTGGCTGGGTTTCCTCGGAGAGCCAGCGGTCCGGGGGCCGGGCTCCCCTCTGATTCCCGCCGCCGCAGCGGGGAACGGGAGGGCTGTGGGGCGAAACGCGGGGTGGGCTTTGAGGTGTCACCTAGCTTGTCGCGGTTTGGGTCGGTTGTGGGCTGGCTTAAAAGTTACTAGTGTCAGTCGGGAAGAGCCGTATCGCTGCTTACCTTGGTCCGACATGTTCAGGCAGAGCAGCTGTACCTGTGCTAAGGAAGTAAGGTGAATTATTCAGTCTCTGAAACATTAGGCCCTTCAGTTACAGTGAAGACACTAAAAAAAAAAAAAAAAAAAGGAAATAAAAAAAACCCAGAAGAATATTTTCTAGGCTCTGCAGAGATTTAGAGTCATTGTTGCAGAAGTGACATGGTGTTGGACACCCTAAATGGTAGCTTGGTTTTTACCAAAAGTTGTCATCAACTGTTTAGACTGTAAATCTGCCTTTCAACTATTGACTTAACTGGAATTCCAGTGATCCAAGTTGATTGAGGAACTGATCCTTTGATTTCTCCAAGCTGGAAAACATACACTTTTGATTATTGTTTTTGCTAGTATATTTAACATTGAAATGTGAAAATTATGAACTCTCTCATAGCACAGATTTTCTCTTAACTTTACATTAGTGGGTTGGTTGGGGGGTTTGTTAATTTTGTCTTAATAACAGTAGAAAATTAAAGGTCAGTCACCAGTTTGACCAATTAGTATATCAAAAACACATGGCAGTTTATATAATGTTTCTCAGTAATGCAGTACTTGTGTCTCTTTATCTGGGAAGGTATATATATATATATATGTGTGTGTGTGTGTATATATATATATAACCCCCAAATTAGATTTAACTTGTTCTGTCTATCAGATTAGGTGGTATGTTATTGAGGAGACTGAATTTGGCTTTCAAAATCCAGAGCTCATTTTTGTCTTTTGGCCAAATCATATTTTTCTCAGACATTGAGCTTCACTGATTTTTACTTAAGGACAAATGGACAAATGAATATTAAATGTTATTTGGTAGTTTCCTTTCTGCAGGCTTTTTACATTTAAATACAAATATGTAGGAAGTTAATAGGACTGCAGGGTTCGTGTCCTTAGCTTTATGTGCCAAGTTCAACTTCACAGGCAATTAGCAAAACAAAAGAAAATGGTCTTTTCCTGTACTAGTTGATCATAATTCTATCCTTTCTTTCTAGGAGGTGTTTGGTGAATCAGGCATGGAAATGCCGTTGGGTGGGATGATAACTGGCCTTTCCTCATTTCTTTGCTTCCTGGTTAGCTGTCCCTAAGATCACGTCTCTCTCTGATTTGGCTGATAGTGCGGATGTGTGAATACTTGCAGTGCTGATGAAGTCAGGAACAAGGGGCTCTCAGGACACAAGTGCTTTCACTTGACTGTTACTGTTGACTTGACAGAACTACAGGGTTGGTGGTTTCTCTGGTTGCAGTGATCTGCAATGTGGAAATGCAGAGAAGAGGAATAAATTTAGTACTAAAGTTGGCAAATAGAGCTTTCCCATAATATAAAAGTAAAAATGTGGTCTTCTGTCATAGACATGTATTCCAGAAGATGTTACAAGATGAGGCATCTTGTTCATTTTCACAGTGCAGGTCAATTGCTGAAGTACCAAGGATGTGTATAAAAATATAAATATAAAAATATTTGCACTCTCCATGCAGCATTTTGTATACTTAGGCTGTAAAAGTTCTTCTTTGTCATCTGATACATATAATTTAACAAGATCTCAGACAATACTTAAAGGTTGTTTGACCATATTCTGAATTACAGTAGCTGTAGCTGTTTTGAAGCAGCACATTGTCGATTCACAGCAGTGCTGCAGACACTTCTTATTTAGAAGCCAGCTGAAAAGCAATAGTGGAAGTAGGAATTTCTACTATTCTAGAAGAAGTTATTGTCTGTCACTGTTACTAAGGGTGAAAATCTGTGTGCATTTTCTTCATGATTTCTGAAAAGTTGTTTTTTTTTCCCCTCTTACTGGTGTTTTACAGATTAAGTGTTTGATCACAGCACATGTTTAAGTATGCAGTCTGCTAATATGCTTCTGAAGAAAATTGTAACAAGTTCTGTCCTTCCGTTTGCTGCACAACATGGGATGAAAAAGGATTTGTTTAGTAGAGCTCTGAGTTTATCACTTAGCTTGAAGCAAGACAAGCCATGCAATTCCTCAGAAAAACTAGATTTAGATGCATGGAAGAAGGTAATGAGGTCTGGGTTGCAAGAAGAAGCCAGTGAGACAGTCCCTGACCATAAGGAACTTTCCACTTTGGCTGCTGCACGTGAGATTCTGTCGATGTGGAGACTAGCTGGCAGAGCGGTTCCAGAAAACATCAGTGATGAACAACTAAAAACCTTCATGGAATGTCCTTCCAAGTCAGCCAAAAAGAAGTATTTAAAATTTTTGCACCTCAAAGAAATTCAGAAGAAAAAGGACAAAAGAAAGCTGGACGAGAAAAGGGAAAGGAGGCTGGAAACACAAGAGCAAGCTTCAGAAACTGAGGAGACCAAAAGGAATTCATTGGTATGTTTGTGGTCCAGGTCTATGGATAGAGCATACAACTGGAGGGTTGCTCAGTCTATGATCTTTGGCCAACCTCTAGTATTTGACATGTCTTATGAAAAAGATATGTCCACCCGGGAAATCGCAAATACGGTGAGACAGGTGGTGTTGAGTGAAGGCTGCAATCGAAGATCTGTGGATCCATTCCACATCCACTTCTGTAACTTAAAAGACGGTAGCCTCTATCATAAGGAATTTCTCAAGCATTACAGGGAGGCGTGGGGCAAATTGCTTGTCACTGTGACAGACCAGTGCTACACAGAGATCTTTCCAAAGGATAAGCTTGTCTATCTGACTGCTGATTCTCCCAAAGTGATGAAAACATATGATCACAACAAAATCTATATTGTCGGGTCGATGGTTGACAGGAGCATAAAAACAGGAGTCTCTTTAGCACGGGCAAAGCGACTGGGGCTGGAGACTGCAGCCCTTCCATTGGAGAAGTACTTGCTTTGGAACACTGGTGCCAAAAACCTCACGCTGGATCAAATGATGCATATTTTGCTAACCTTGAAAGACACTGGAGACTGGAAGAAGGCTCTGGAATTTGTTCCAAAAAGGAAATATTGTGGTTTTGTAAACAAGCCTGTAAACGAACTGAAAAAAACCTTAAGCCTTATGAGCACACTAAAACTTGGAAAGAGACGGGATGAAGTACCAAAGCAATTGGCTAAGAACTACTATAAGAAGCAAATGCAGAAGTAGAGTGATGGGGAAGAGAATGACATTTTACAGGCAAACTGTGCCCCAGAATGGTCCAATTTCTTGAGATTCCTGGAACTGTTCTTCATCTCTAAAAATACCTTGGTTGGCCAAGTTTGCAAGGACTGTTGTTAATGATTTTTCTTTTGTTTTTTGTTACCTTATTATCCCAGCTGTTGAAATTTATTCATACATTATTGAAATTATGTAAGAGAAATTAGAAAATTGGTTCTAAAAAAATTACTCTGCAAAGAACATCAGTCTGTTTACTTGAACCACGCTGTGACAAGGGTGATTGTGCCCTTGTGTGAAGGTTGTTTTTTCAGAGAACTCCTTGATGCTTTGGGTGGAGGCCATCCATGGTCTTCATCTGAATGATTAACTTAAGATGAAGTAAAAGATACCTTTCCCCACCACTTCGCAAATCATCTTTAGGTGCGTGGATGAACTGACTTTTGATAGCTGAACTATCAAAATATGGCTAAACCTAGCATGAGTTTAAGGATTTGCACATTTTATTTTTTGGTATCCTGTCTGGCACAAACTGAGTCCTTGTTTGGAAAGAATAAGCTACGTTTCTTGACTCGGATAAAGACACAAAAGTATGTAATGTCATTTTAGTTTTTTGTCTGAGTGCCTTTTTTTTCAACCCATGTAATGTAGATTTCACCAAATGCTAGAACTTTAGCGATGACAAACAGTCTTATTAGTAAATACATACAAGAGCAGAAAGCCTCATGGCTGAAAATGGTCTCTGGTTTCTCTGACAGTCTGTGTTTGGGCTGCACGTTGTTACAGTTCTTTCTGTTGTCTATGGGACAAAGAGGGATTTCTTTATGGGTGCTTAAATCTTTTTGATTTATTATAGTTGTTGGCCCTGATGCTTAAGATCAACGGTGGCAGATAGTAGGTTTTGACCTGAAAATTTGAAAACTTGAAGCGAAGGAGCGTAGCTTTCAAGAGCAGACTTCAATTATACCAGGAGCTGATGGTGATCCGTCACCACCTGTCTCACCTCTTGCTCTACACTGTTGCAAGGAGGGGTTGGAAGGAAGAGGAGGAAGTGCTACTCCAACACCACCTTTCACCCTCCTATGAAGGGCTCCATGTATGGAGACTCCCTGGCTTCAAGAAAGACTCGTGTACTTGTGGTTGCACATGGTTGGGTGTCATGCAGAGCTTCAGCCCCGGGCAGTTCTTCAGGCCAAGCCTCCAGCCCATGGGTACCCCCCAAAACCAGCCTCATGAGTGCGCAGCTGCAGCAGTGAGACAGACCCTTTTTCTCCTCACACAAGGAAGACAGAAGGTGTAGCCGTGTGCTGCTAGGGTCTGCCTCCAGTTATTTGCCATTTCTCTGTAAAAACAGCCTTTTCTGGTCTCTTAACTGGTCTGCGCTGGTCTGGGGGGAAATGACATCACTGTGTTACCGAAAATCATAACCAAGAAATATTTCCAAATGGTAAGTGAGAAAGCAGACATTGATTTAGTGCAGTACTGCGTATGTGGGGGATCCCTCCTCCTAACATGCACCTCAAGGGAATAAAGTGAACTCATTATACACATGAAAAAAAATGGATATTCATAGAACTCCAGCACAGGGCCACCAAGCTGATCAGGGGACTGGAACATCTTTCATACAAGGAAACTGGGGCTGTTTAGTCTAGAGAAGAGGAGACTGAGGCGAGGACTTAATAACATTTGCAAATATCGAAATGGTGAGTGTTAGGAGGTTGGGGCATCCCTTTTTTGTGTTGTATCTAGCAACAGGACAAGGGGTAATGGGATGAAGCTGGAACACAGAAAGTTCCATTTAAGTATAAGAAAAAAAACTATTTCACTGTGAAGGTGACAGAGAACAGTGGAACAGGCTGCCCAGGGAGGGTGTGGAGTCTCCTTCCTTGGAGGTCTTCAAGATCTGCCTGGACAGGTTCTTATGCAACCTGATTAAGGTGAACCTGCTTCTGCAGGGGGGTTGGACTGGACGATCTCTAAAGGTCCCTTCCAACTCTACCATTCTATGGTTCTATGTTATGCTAATACACCACGAAACTGCCTCCACAGAACGATACTGAACTTGAATTAAGGTCTCTGGTAGTCATTTGAGGTCGACTTTAACTTAGTTTGACCGTTTATGGTTACAACTCGCAGCTTGAAAATTTCTGCAGTTTGTGCTTCCCTAACTCGGCAGAACAAGGTTGCTCAGTCCTTACAAGTACCCGCGTTGGCCTTCAGCACGCAGACTTGCTTATCTTGCCAGTGCAAAGTTTGCACCAAGGGGTCTTTCCTCCTGTTCTTTGTGTACTAACTACGCAAAGGAGGTCTGTTTCTCAGGAAGACTTGCCTGTGTTACCTTAAAGGGGGGCTGTCATTCCGTTCTTTGTATCCTCGGTATCAGTTGCTCAGTGGAGCTCGCATTGCTGGGATACGAAAGATCATTTTTAAGCAGTGAGTGGTGAGGGGACAGCACGATGCCGGCGAGCACGGCAGCCGCCAACGCCGTGCGTGAACGTGGTTCTGACCAGCAGCGATGCGGGAGATATCGGCGTAGGGGGTGAGGTTGAGCCCCGCGGAAGGGAAGCGGTGCCCACGTGCGCTGCGGTGCGTCACGGACGTGCGTTACAGCCGCGTCGCTCAAAGCTTTCCCGCCTTCGGCGCCGCAGACACGGGGGTCGGGCCGGGCCTGGCCGCGCCGCTCCGGCCTCCGCCTGCGCTTGCTCCGTGTGGGGGGCGGCCCGACGGCTGGCGGGGCTGCGCGCGTGCGCGGCGCGGAGCGGCGCGGGAGGAGGAGGCGGGCGAAAATGGCGGACGGCAGAGCTGAGGGGGAGAAGGTGAAGCGGCCGCAGCCCGGAGGAGGTGAACATGTAGCGCCTCTCGCCGCGTAGCTACGGGGTGGGCAGGGGGCCTGGACCTGTTTCCTGGTGGTGGGGGGGTGTTGAGGGGCAGCCTCCGGCCGGCCAGGCCTGGAGCGGGCCGGGCCGTGCGGGGAGAGGGGGCGGACCGGGCCCGATCCCGAGGGGACTGCGCTGGAGGAGAGGCCGCGCTGCGGGCCCGCGGTCCTCACGCGTGAGGGCCAGCTTCAGCCTGACGGGAGCTTCCTTAATAACGTTACAGCTTCTCTTCGTCCAGCTAAATGCGTTATTTCTCTCTCGGTAAAAAATACGCGGAATACTTTTGCCGTGTATCGAGGGAAATGTGTCGCTGCTGACGAGGATGAAGGCAACGCCTTAAGAATTAGCTTTCAGCAGTTGCGGTGCCTTTTAAAAATGGACACGGTGAATGTTCCTCATCAGCCGTTTTAAGCATCCCAGAGTTTTTGCTTGGCAGCAATCTGCCAAGTTTTCTGTTTGGTTTTATTGTATTTTGATTATGACTGGATGGTCCTGTAATCTCGTGTACTACTTGTGACCTGTTCTAAGGTTTCTAATCTTATGTTTCTTTTTTTTATTTATCCCCCTGACTAAAAATTGAGAAAATATTATCTTTGCAAAGATGAAGTTACTTTTTTTTCTTTCTTTTTTTTTTTTTTTTTTTTTGGAGGGGTGAATTAAATGTATCTGTAGACAGAGGGCATCTTTTGAAAGATTAAACCAAGCTTGTAAACCTATTAGGATAGCCTTAACAATCAATGTTATTTCTGATAATCACTGCAATACTAACAGTAACACTTGATTTTAGGTAATTCCTTGAGTCTTGGTTCTATGTTAGTTTTTGTCAAGGTGTTTTGGTTGGTGGTGTTTTGAGATTGTGAGGGGTTTTTTTTGTATTAGTGAGACAGTGACTGAACAGCATCAGATCATCAGTCATCTGTACCATCCTGTGTGTACTCTTCAGTGTCCTGATATGTGATCTTAATGAGTTGTATAATACATTGGTTCTAAAGAGGACAGTTACCCTGATGACTTTTGAAAGGAATTTGGAGCCTTTGGCTTTTGTGGAGGTCAGTGCAGTTTACCTTAAAGTTAACTTAGTTGTGACTGCTCTGTTCCCACCACCACCATTGGCCCACTCCCCGGGGGCAAGAGATCCTGAAATGCTGTCCACCTTGTACTGTCAGTTTTCTCACTTAAACCACCCAGATAGTGGAGGTCGTCCACTGACATAGCTTGTTGATAACTCATGAGAAAATACAGTCTGTGAAGCAGGACAGCTTTTTATTACTGTGATCTGTGAAAAGAGTACTGGTCAGGCTATTTTTCAAAATAGTACTGGTGCTTTCTGTAGGTGAGGTATGACCTCCTTGACATCTCTAGGAAATAATAAGGAAAGCTTGAAAAAAATTGCTATGCGAGGTGGATGTTTAAGGGATAATATATGTTTGCATTTCTGAGTCCTGCAGAAAATAGAACAGCACACTGGCTCCTTCTCTCCCTACCCCGATTGTCCTATGTCCTTTACAGCTCCTTGTGCAAGTAAGAGTATTTTTTCCAGCAGCCTACGGTTCATCCTAAATGAACTAGTAGAAGTAACATTCAGAATGCAATGGTGATAGGAGCTAATTATGAGAGAGAACCTATTTAATATTTTGGTGAGAAAAAAAAAGTGGATAGATTGTGTTAAGCTTCACCTTGTGCTTAGCAGTATTCTAGAACTTGCAATGAAAGTAGTAAGCTGTAGTGTAATTAGCTTCAGGCTAGCATTAGCTTAGGAACCTGCACTGGTCCAGTGTGCGCTGAGATTTGGGCTGGTATGGATTTTGTGTCTTACGAAAAAGAAGAATTTTCAGGCCCATTCTTCTAACATTTCTAAGGCCAATGAATCTTCTACCTACTGTCAAATGACCTTACAGTCTCTAGTGTACCTAGACTGGACTTGTAATTGAATGCTGCGTTTAATGGGATTTTATGGACTAGATGTAAAGATCATGTAGCTTTGCAGACTGCTGTTTAGGAAACCATGTTAAGGCAGCAACCAACCCAAGGTACCGGTACCCAAGGTCATTTGCTTAAATTTTACTTGTTTCTCTTTCCTCCTTTGTTTGTCACTCTTACATATATACTTTCAGAGTGGAGTTTCTGGTAGAGCAGAGTAGTATCTCTTTTTTAATAGAGTGAATTTGGTTAAAGGTAATTTTTTTTTTTTTTTAATGTTTCCAAAAGGTGAATAATAAATTCTTTTTTGTTCTATTCTAATCACTTATTATCTATCTTGTTAGCTAAGGGAGTGGAATAGAAAGGATATATTCTGCTGTTCATGATTTTGGAAACAGAAAAAAAAATGTATATAGGTGTATATGTATAGTTGTTTACTTCATTTCTTTTTCAGAGCTACAGTTTTGTTGACCCCTGGTTCAGGCTAGCTCCCATTGCTCTGACTTACCTAATTGCATTTTGCAGGTAGAGAGCAGTGTAAAGAGTTTACTTACCCAGTGGTTTGAATTTGCTGTGTGTGGAGAGTGCTGTTCTCCACTTGGTACAGTGAGGAACCGGTGCTGAACTGCAGTTTTTCTTAGACTGATACTATCAGCATTTCCTTGTCTGTTCCCCCATGTGGGGGGTTTGGTTTTTTTACTTCTGCTGCTGCAGTGATTTGCTTATTGGAGCAGCTGAGAAATATATTGTTGTTGAAACAATTACTATGTCCAGTATGAGTTTTCCAAGGACACCTTTGTCTCCTGGTGTAACTGAAGAAGCTGAGTGTATAGAAATAATTAGGTGATTTGAGTGTGTTTTCTCTGTGGATCATTGTTCAGTTGCTGTGTTTTCCATTACTTTATACAAACCCAGAAAAGATGAAATCTATATATATGTTTTTCTAGTGGTGATTCCTTCCTCAAGCAGAGATCGGCAGATTTATTACAGATGAGATGTGGACATGCAGTGACTTGAAACATGATTGAGACAACCAGCCTCACTGTAGTCACTTCTGTGATTTTAGAGTTGTGTCAGACAGGCCTAGAGACTGGCACTGACATGGTTTTTGGTAGAAATTTAGTATAATTAATCTTAACTTAGATTATCCACTCTGGGTTTGGAATTGAGATTCCAATTATGAAAGTTTATCTATGGCAACTTAAACCCTAAAAAGACTTAGTCATCTATGTTTAATTTACTACCTGAACTTCTGACTTACATGCTGAATAAAGAGATGGTGCTTCAAGATTATTTTTCTGGCTCATACACAAGAAGTTCTTTACAAGTAGTGGAGTGCTTATAGTTTCATCTCCTCTTTGTGTTTTGCTGTCCACTAAATGTACATTGGTGGAAACTGCTGTCACTAAAAACTCCTTACCTTTTCCCCTCAAAGTATAATGCTTTTTGAGGTTGCTGCTCCCATCAATCTGCTCAGTAAAAATAGCTCATCTTGGTAAGTTGTTTCGACTTCACCAGGACCTGAAGAAGAGGCAGAAAAACCTGTGAAAACTAAGACTGTTTCTTCCAGTAATGGAGGAGAAAGTTCGAGTCGCAGTGCAGAGAAACGGGCAGCTAATGAAGAAGCTGAAGACTTCACCACAAAGCCTGCTCCAGCCAAAATGTCCAAGTTTGGATTTTCCATAGGCAGTCAGACAGCAAAGAAGGCATCTGCAATATCCATCAAACTAGGATCAAACGTAAGTTGTTTGAGAGCTTTTCATTTTAGGGCAAGTGAGGCAAAGAGGGAAGTATTTGGGGTAGGCTTCCTTGCAGAAGAAAAGCCTTGAATTACATGAGGGTATTTGGATAAAGTTTAACAAAACATTGCAGGGCCAACTAGCTGTGCATATATGTAAGTACTTCCAGGTGATTAATACCAGGTCAGTTGATTCATGAAGTGTAAGATTTGATTGAAACTAACTATAGGTCTTTGAACACACAGAATACTTTTGTAATGAGATTTGGTAGGCCTGGAATAATTTCCTGAGGGAAATGAGCAAACTTTCTAAACTGTTCGGGCCACTTTGAAATGAATGATGGGAGCTTCTTTGCACAGGATGGTTAAAGCTACAGGAAAGCAAGCACTCTCCTACATGACATAATAGGTTGTCCTCTACTCCAAAGGTCTTATTTTAGCATGGAGGAGTATAGTTTGTCTTTTGTGACTGTACCTATTCTTTGCAAGGTCAGTGTGGTTCATTTATATTGCATGCATATATGAGATTTTATTACGTAGGTTTCTAAGAATTCTGATGCCCTTTATTGTCCAGTACAAAATATCCTTGTGCTTGTGCAGATGTGAATCTGGTGCTTCTCTTTACTGCCAAAGTAGTCCTCTGCTTAATATGGGCAAGGACAAGTCAGATGCTGCCTCTCTGTTCACTTACACTTCCCACCCACCACTGTGGTTGATACATTATAAATCTTTGTCCAGATTGAATTCAAGCTGCAATCATGAAAGGCTGGCACCTGCAATGCCAGCTTTTTCCAGATCTGCAAAATATGAAAGGAGTGCTCCATTATTTTGAGATGGGAGGAAGATGTGGACTGGCAGCATTCTAGGCTATAAATGCAATCAGGTCAGCTCAGATTTTGGAAAAATTGTCAAAGCTGGCCACTCTAAGCCACTAGCAAGCTCTGATTTCTCATGTGCAGAAATAGTTTAAGTTGCAATACATTTGGCTCAGGATTTCTGGCTCACTCAATTTAGTGGATGCCTGACAGTGCTGAAACTTACCCTGTTTCTTTTTAGTAATTGTTACTCCCTTAGTATGTTGCCTGTTCCTATGGAGCTGATGCTTTAAGAAATGGCACAATTTTTATGTTATACACTATTGGTGAGGAATAACAGTAGACAGTTCCATAAGGACTCTGCTGCAGTATCAGTTCTGAAGCTATGAGTGTGTACAAAAAAATCACCAATAAAGTCAAAATGGAGGAAGCAGTGCGTAGGACTGATCTAGAGAATTGGTAGTACTGCAGAAGCTAACTGTTTCTGATGACTCGGTGCTTTTTTTAGTGATCTCGAAGTTACTTTTGATATCTCTGCTGTATTACATGTAACAGTTGTGAGTTTGATAGCTTCTTAGGCTTTAAATAGAAGAAGATATTTATTGGAAATCAAAACTATGCTTTTGAAAGGAACTGTGAGATGCTAGTTTGAAAGTACTGAATTGCTTTAAGCAAGAAAGCTGTTGGCTTGTGAAAAGACAAGAAAATAAACATATTCATCTTCCCAGCACTGAAGAATAAGAATGCTCTGAAAGAATAATGGAAACAGCAGCATAGTGAGATTTTTTAATACCACAACTTGTTTGAGTTCTGATTTAATTGCTCATGGCATGCACCAGTGGCTGCATAACCCTGCAGTATGCTAAAAAGTTAAGACGTGCTTGTGGGGAATTGTAATGTGAGAGGGCTCAACTGGCTTTTCAGAGTGTATCTTGCACAGGTGAATAGCTTTTTTTTTTTGTTAGAGAGTAACCTTTATTTGCCTGGTTCAAAGAAAAAACATGTTTTGCCCATATAAGTGATGGTGTTTTAAATATTTTAGTAAAATGTAGTCAAATACCAAGGGTAGCTTTTTTGAGTTAATAGACTTACTTTACTTGTGTGTTTGGTCTTTTTCAGAAGCCTAAAGAGCCTGTTCCAACCCTTGCTCCAAAAACCCTTTCTGTAGCAGCAGCTTTCAATGAAGATGAAGATGTGAGTAATAAGCACAACTTCTTAAAGTTCTACTGGTCTGGGTTAGACTTGGGCAGATGGAAGTGGGTCATTTACATAAATGTCAGGAGTTTTCAACCTAGAAACATCTCCTGTGGTTCTGCTTAAGAATGTGTAACTTTATAGCTCCGTGTTGGTTCAAGAAGTTGTTCAAGTGGTGGTAACTTTTCCCTGAAGATGAAATGTACAACCTTATTTGAGTTAATGGCTTGATAAAGGGGAGGCAAAGACAAATTGTGCTCCTCCGATTTGCTAAATATTTCGTTGTTGTGTTACTGCTCCTTCTTACACAGAAGTGAGCAAAGGAATTTGTGTTTCTTTCTGTAATCTTGTAGAACCTATTTTGTCTTAGGGCTGAAGTCCCTACTTTTTCTTGTCAGGCATTATGAATGTTCATAAGATAGTGCCCAGCATTAATGTAACTTCCTTTCTCTCCATAGAGTGAACCAGAAGAAATGCCTCCAGAAGCCAAGATGCGCATGAAGAACATTGGAAGGTAGGGTCAGCTTTCAACTAGGGTTTGGACAAGGGTGGCTATGCAAGAATACCTCCTCCAGCAGGAATCAGATCTTGCAGATGGTTTAGAAATATAGGGAGACAGAGTAGGTTCAAAAAGTTTTTCTGCAAAAACAAGAAAACTTCAGTACAGGTATTTTCAAATATTTCAGCCGTAGGTTAGTAGTAGTATGTTTACATTAGCATGCTTGCTGAGAAATAAATTGATTCTGTATGAAATAGAAATAGAAGTTCTTTTTCTTGTTGGAGAAGTAGTAGGTGTGGGTTTCTGCTAGCTGCTGAACTTCACGTCTTTCTAGTTCTCCGTTTTATAAATTGCTCTGAGATAGGGTAGTCTGGTCAGGTTTTTATATTCCTGTGCAAGGGCAAGATGATCCTTTCAGAGAAAGAATTGCTTGTTTACTTTTAAAAGAAGTACGTATAATTCTTCTGCTTGCATCAAATTTGAGACAGTGTAGAGCTAATCCTAAAACAAATAGGGATGTTTTCAAAGAATGTTTCCGAGCATATGTATTTTAAAGATACTTTCAAAGTCAGTCCCCTGGAGGCTTGCTACTGTTAGGGTTGTTTTTTTTTTTCCTCCAGCAGCATCCTCAATTTTGTAGTCCTTGCAACAATTTCTTCGGAGCTGGCAGCAGTTACTGCCACTTGCACCTTCTCTGCTTGCTCCATCTAATTGCTCTGTCTCGATGTGCTGCAGGGAGATCAGTTCTGTGGCCAAATTACAGTTGCTAACAGGGAGGACTCCTGATCACAGAATCACAGAATGTTAAAGGTTGGAAAGGACCTTGAAAGATCATCTAGTCCAACCCCCCTGCCACAGCAGGTCCACCTAGAGTAGCTCACACAGGAACTCATTCAGGTGGGTTTTGAATGTCTCCAGAGGTGGAGACTCCATGACCCATCTGGGCAGCCTGTTCCAGTGCTCCCTTACCCTCGCAGTGAAGAAATTCTTCCTTGTATTTCTTTGGAACCTCTTGTGTTCCAGCTTGTACCCATTGCCCTTTATCTCCTATCATTGAACATCACTGAGAACAGCCTGGCTCCATGCTCCTGACTCCTGCCCTTTATGTATTTTTAAACATTAATGAGATCGCCCCTCAGTCTCCTCTTCTCCAAGCTGAAGACCCTCAGCTCCCTCAGCCTTTCATCACAAGGGAGATGCTCCACTCCCTTCATCATCTTTGTGGCCCTGCACTGAACTGAGGAACCCAGAACTGGACACTATTCCAGATGTGGTCTCATGAGGACAGAGAGGGAGGAGAACTTCCCTCAACCTACTAACTGCAGCCCTTCTAATATAGCCCCGGGTACCTGAACTGGTACATGGGGGTTATTCTTTCCCAGATGCAAGACTCTACACTTGCCCTTGTTGAATTTCATTAGATTTACGGAGGTAAGTATGTGGTAGTTTCTGACAGAGGGTTGGACTTGAAATTAGTGTTGCCAGTGTCATGTTGCACAAGCTACTATAGTTGAGCTGCCTTTCTCAACTGGTCTTGTTTTGCTTTTCACAGGGATACACCAACCTCAGCAGGACCAAATTCCTTCAATAAAGGAAAGCATGGGTTTTCTGACAACCAGAAGCTATGGGAACGAAATATAAAATCTCATCTTGGAAATGTCCATGACCAAGAAAATAACTAAATGATGTGGATTGAGAGTTGGGTGTTTGGGGGGAGGGGAGGGTGTAACATTAAAGGAACAGTTTCCTTTTTTAAGAATGGTATAAGACTATCTTTGGAGCCACTTTTTTAAGATTTTGAGTGGTACACTAAATGAGTTTGAAATTAGAGGTAATTTATGTTTTGTATACAGATTTTAAGGCATTTGCTAATTTTATAGTTCCATGTGATCAGTTTCCAAAGGTTACGGATAATAAAGACATTGGAGTGGTACCTTTTTAAGTTTTTTTTTTTTTTTTTTTTTTTTGTCAGTGAAGAAGATGGATGAAAAAGGTTACTGTCTCTTTAATCAGCTTAACATTGAATGCTCTTGCATTCTCACTTCTGGCTCCCTCTTCCAAGCAGGAGAAACATTTGACTGCTAGAAATACTGCTAAAGAGAGTGAGCGTTTTCTTGCGCTAGAAGTGTTGCTGGACTATTAATTTCAATAGAAACTTATGCAGGAAATAATAAGAACTTGGAATTTTTTTTTTTCCCCTGCAGTCATCTTTTGTCTCTGCAAACTAGGAATTATGTTGCTCTGAGTGGCTCTGGTAATTTAGCTCTAATTTTGTTTAAAACTTCAAGTAGGATGTGTAACCTTCTGTGGCCTATTTCGTCCTAGAGAAACAGGCCTTGTCTGTAAATTAGATACAGTCTGTAAAGAATATTCACTACAAAGGCAGATCAGTATTTTCAGTGTGCTCCTCTTTAATCATTATCCTTGAGTAGTGCTTGTTAGCATCTCCTTGTGGTACACAAAAGGTACCATCAATAAGACAAGCTAATGTACATTAAGCTTCACATTTGGTTGAAATATTTTTCTTTACTATGCCTAGAAGGAATAAAAGCCACACCAAAAATCGGTAACTCACTGCTTATGTATGAAAAACCTAAGATGCACTTTTCCTCTCTTGCTATTTACACGCAAATGCCTTGATACCAGTGACCTCAGTGTACACTATCAGGTTAAAGACGATGACGACAACTGTATTTGCAGTCCTAATGCTTCTAACAAGCATCAGCTTCAAAAATAAAACTTGATCTTTTCCAACCTGCCTGCCTTTTGAAATAGTTACCAACAGGGGACGTTAGTCTGGTCAGCTTGATATCCTGGCTTTCAGACTGCACAACAGTGCTGTAGGAGTTCAAACCTAATAATGGCTAAGTGTCACTGACTTAGACTGTATTTTAAAAACATTCACAGAACTGGTTAAAACCAAAGTCATCAATATCACACCTCCCTTCCTCCTTCCCCCAAGTAACCAACCAAACATAAGGTTCTTTTTAACTCAAATACCTGATAGTGTCAGCCACTAAATTAATTTCAGCCTGGAAATGGCTGTAGAATTGAATATGTTAATTGCTTTCATCCTCATGCTAAAGTTTAAGCTGCGAGTGCAGAAAGGAAAGTGCATCTTGAAGTGTATTTTTTTTATTATTATTATTATTTTAGGAAAGCTCTGACCACTTAGACTTTTGAGTTTGTAAGTTCTAAAAAAATATTCTAATACTTTTTTTTTTTTTTTTT
>WBNH01003020.1:134943-190654 GCA_013401255.1 Urocolius indicus | reverse complement strand
TTTTTTTTTTTCATCCCATGTTTGTCAAAATAAATCCCTTTAAGGTAGTGGTAATTGACAGTGAATAACTGTTTATCCTGTTCCTTAGTAGTTAGTTCATTACTGTCTTGGTCAATTGTAATAGGAAAAAGGAAATGGGAACTTTTAAGTAAGAGGATGACTTGGAGACCTATTCCTTTTCATTAACTTGCCACTAACATCTTCCACGTATTTGGTTGAAATAATGCATTAATTTAAATGAAATGTCTTGGTACTTTAGAATCCTTTAGGAATCTTAAGTGCTTCCAGGAGATAAGACTGAGACCCTTAGCTGTTTAGTACATCAAGGTACTTGTACCTGTGAAATGGTTGAAATGGCTGTCTTTGTAACTTTTGTGGTTTTCTCTCTGAAGGCTTACACTTGCTTAGCAGTACAGCTTTACTCAGAACCTGAGCAGCTTGGAAAACATTCAAGGTGTTAGGTGAAGACAGAAGCAGTCATCAGGTAAACCTTGTGCTACCCTGCAGCTAGGCTGTTTTTGAACCTGCTGGATTGTGAACAGTTCCAAACTCATCTAATGTTAACTGTATTAAAATAATAATTATAAAAAAATCCACCCAACCAGCCTGTCTGTAAACTGAGGAATGCTCTTTTCACTTCATGGGCTTCACTCCCATGTTGTAGATGACCAGCTTGGACAAACCAAGCTCTCCTGTCGTAATGCAACCACTTTGGGCCTGTTGTGCTTCTCTGCCAGCTGTGCAGGATACCTCCTTGTCGGAACCCATGTCAGTTCTGTGTGCTCATTGGGGGTGTTAGCAAAGCTTTCATTGCGAGGACACTGGGAGGAACTATCAGCTTTGCCTCTTGAAGAGGTCTTAAACTCAAATCACAGGGATAATGAGAACTCTTTTTCTAGGCTGCTGTAAAACAGTAAGATAAATCTATTTGAAGAAGCTACAGATTTTTTTTTTATGCATTGGCATATAGTGAGATATTAAAAAGCTTTGCTAAACTGTGACTTGTTAAATTGAGTTCTTGGGACTGGGTTTCCTGATGAGACACGGGCACAAATAAGCCATCAGTGGTTTTGTAGCAAGACCTTCACTGAAACTTGACATCAGGAGCCTGTGCTTGTTTTCCTTGCAGTACATGCAGGCAGTTAATGCAAGTCATAGTAGAAACATTGTTATCTCTCCTTTTCTCTCCCAGCATTCCACAACTTCTAAACATATTAGTTGCATGTAAAGTGTTGGCTGATGCTCAGTTGCATGTTATAAGATCATATACGCAAAGTCAAATACAAAAGCAAAAGCTTTTGTGAAGCAAGTGTAACTGTGGCAGCCTTTCACCTTTCATACATGCACCACCCGCCACCATATAGAACAGCAGTGTAGCATACAGAGTAGTTGTGAGGTGGTCATATCTCGGGTGGTGCTTGTGGTTTTGTACTCTGACACTTGTTCACCAGCCCTGTTCACTTGTAAAATTAAAGGCCAAGACAAAATCGTAAGAGCAGCTCGGGTTACCACACATTTAAAGCACTGAATAAGTTAATACTGATTTGAGTATCTAAGGCGGGTCTTAGCTTTATCCAAGACAGGAAATACTGCTTTCAAGACAGGCTTACTTTCTGAAACACCTCTTGGAAGTCACTAGAAGTATAAGCATTGCAGGCATCTCCAGAGTGGAAACAATGTGAGGGGGAGGCCTTGTCTCAGAAAATAATTGCTTGAGTGGTGCACAAGAGGCAGTGGCCCGGCAGGCCAGCAGCAGCAGCTGTTAGACTGGCTCCCCAGTGGTACCACATTAACTGCATGCACAGTTCCAATGCTGTGCAAAACCATGCCTCATCCTTTAACAGACAGGAACAAGATGGTTCTAGTTCCTGTAGAATCAAACTGGAGAAGTTATCCACACACAACTTGGCTGGTTTTCATCTATTGTCCCATCCCTGGTGCAGAGGAGCCTCCTGTTCAGTGGCAGGCCACATTACTCCTTCAGCACTCAACTTTTTGAAATCCATTTTTGTTTAATTGTATACTTCTCCCTGAGCTTGCTTACCTACAGGGGTTCACAGAAGCATTAATACACTGAAAAGCTCCTAGGAATTGGGATGAACCACAAAAGGTAATCAGCTTTTTTGCAACTTTGATGTTCACAGAATGGCAGGGATTAGAAGGCACCTCTAGAGATCATCCAGTCCAATGCCCCTGCTAAAGTAGGTTCACCTAAATCAGGTCACACAGGAATGCATCTAGGTGGGGTTGATGACCTCCAGAGGAGACTCCACACCCTCTATGGGCAGCCCGTGCCAGGGCTCACTCACCTGAACAAGAAAGATATTTTTCCTTAAATGTAACTTTTTGGTTCCAGCTTTTGTCCATTACCCCTTGTTCTATCACTGGGTGACAAAGTGTCACCCCCATCCCCTTGACATACCTCTTTTAAGTACTTGGAAATACGAACAAGGTCCCTCCTCCAGACTAAACAAACAGCCCCAGTTCCCATAGCCTCTCCAGCAGTTCCCTGACCCTCTTGAGCTGGGGCAGCCCAGAACTGGACACAGGACTCCAGATGAGGCCTCACCAGGGCAGAGTAGAGAGGGAGCAGAACCTCCCTCGACCTGCTTGCCACACTCTTCTTGACGCATCCCAGGATGCCATTGACCTTCTTGGCACGAGGGCACATTGCTGGCTCCTGGTTACTTTATTGTCAACCAGAACTTCCAGGTCTCTCTCTGCACGGAGCTGCTCTCCAGCAGGTTGACCCCCAGCCTGTACTGGTGCATGAGGTTGTTGCTTCCCAGGTGCAAGACTCTGCACTTGACCTTGTTGAACTTCATGAGGTTCCTCTCTGCCCAATTCTCAAGCTGGTTGAGATCCCACTGAATGGCAGCAAAGCCCTCTGGGGAATCAGCCAGTCCTCTCAGTTTGGTGTCACCAGAGAACTTGCTGAGGATACACTCTGTCCCCTCATCCAGGTCGTTGAAGATGTTGAACAAGACTGGCCCCAGAACCAATTTGTGTGGAACTACTCTGGCCTGAGGCCTCCAACTTGACTTGGCTCCATTGATCATCACCCTCTGGGTTCTGTCATTCAGCCAGTTCTCGATATACCTCACCCTTCATTCATCCCCACTGAGCCTTTCCTATGCCTGAGCTTGCCTATGAGAGATGGTGTCAAAAGCCTTGCTGAAGTCAAAGTAGGTGACATCCACTACTCTAATCCAGCCAGCCAGCTATACTTGTTACAGAGGTTGCCTTAAAAGTTGCTCTAACAACAAATGGAAAGGTAGAAAATGCTGCCTCTTCCCAGAGTGGGAGGCAGCTGTACATCTCATCCTTCAGCCAGGATGATGACATTGGAGGTCAACTTCCAAGCCACAATCCTTGCTTGAATATTCAGAGCAAAACAGGCAGAAGCGCTGTATAAGGCTTTCCTGTGGGTCAGAGTGTTGTACAGAAACCCAGGTCACCAGAAACATCTGAAACAAATTTGGCGCTGAGGCATGACTGCATGCCTCATCCACCAAGAGATCTTACAGCCACTGACTTCAGTATAAATACAGTGTTGTGGTGACCTGTGCTCTTGCATAACCATGGTTGGACAGTTTAGGAGGACAGCTGGTTTCTTTTCCTCTTGTTAGTTTTTGCTTAAGGCTCAAAAAATTTTAAGTAGGTGTTTCTAGAACAACTCAGAGCAGACATCTGTCTATATACAGAAGGTGAAAGACAGAAGAACAAATAATGCTGCAACTTTTTTCACCTGAAAAAGTTGCTTGAAAGAGTAATTCATCACAAAGCTCAGTTTATTTCATGACAGAAATAACCATAAATTTATACATCCAGCACTAAATAGAAACAGCAGAATGTACAAATGAAGCTCATTATATACAGGAACTCACTAGGAATACTTTAAAAATGGACACTTCTGAGGGACTCTGCTTTTTTTAAAAAGTGAAGTTATCAACTGCGTATTTGCAGTCTGACTTCAAACAGATGGCAGAAGGGTAGGGAACCTCTTAAATGAAGAGCTGAAGTCTAAACATAAGGCAACTTCACAGACGGGAACAGCAAAGCCACAAGTGACACTCCTGACTTACCTCATGCCGTTCTGGAAAGGTAAGGCACAACACACTAGGAAAGGGGTGCCGCAACATTCAGCTTTGACATCCCTAGCCGAGTGTTGTTAAGGAAACAACCTCTTCTGGTTTTGTTTGTTTGTTGATTTTTTTAAAGGGCAGGCCTTCAAGTCAGTTAATGCATTTCTACAGTGGCTAAAAAGGCTCCAAAATTCAGATTCACTTCTGCTTCTTCCATAGGTTGGGCAAATAAATAAATAAATGCACCGAAGATTCAACTAAGGTGCTGGTCATAGTCTTTTTGCAAGGTAACACACTAAATATACAAATAATGTTCTAGTACTATTTACAGCTGTTTTTCCTCAAACACTTCCTCACTTTGGTAATACATAATTATTTGTGAGATACAAACGTTGAAGCAAATTTTAAAGTTTACCTACTGCTCCTTTAACTGTTTCCATCACCATGGCAGTACTTTAATTTTAAGGAGGATAGTTATCTCTTATTCTTCACCATAGAAAAAATTCAAGAGTCGCAGCTAGCAGTATATTTTTTAAGAATTCATTTTGGTTTTACTCCTTACTTAGAAAAGAATACAATTGTAAAGGGCTGCAGGACATATAAATAATGACATTACTTCGCTGCAGGAAGACCTTGACCATTGAAATATTTATCTACAGATTAATCCAGATCCAAGGCAGGAACTCAAATTACATATTGCTTTAAAAAAAAAATTCAACAACTGCTTATCTACGTGCTTGCAAGGTATAAAAAGAACATTTCATTCTGTATCTTAGTAGACAAATAAGATGAAAAGTAGAAGCACTAATTCAAATAAGGTGCCTACTTTGTCACAGGACTTGTTTAGATTTTGTTCAGTTATCTGTTTCACAGGTAGCACAGAGTTGTATGCACATATCTTTATTTACATGTATTGTACTGTGATATAACAGGCTTTTGGTTCCTCATAGATCCTGCTGTTGTCAAAGCTGGGAAACATCTGGTACCACTAGAGACTGAGAACAATTTAAAGAATACAGTTCTGATTGTTCATGTGCATAGAAAGTTAAAGTTACCTCTACAGACATGTTTCTGCATTTAAAAAATCCCCACCCAAACAACCAAGAATGAAAGAACCCACACCTTGTGCACCATTCTCTGCCATTAAACCAGAGACATTTAAGCATGGGCCAAGCATGGCTGCCATTCATGCTTACTTGCGGGAACAACTAGTATCTATGTGGTGTAACACCAGGAAATAGCTTGCCCTAGAAGTATTTTCTTCCAGCAGCAGTAATAAGGTCTGGTAATTTGGAGACAAATTTCTACCCTGTACGAAGATTTTCTTAGTCCTCTATTCCAATATTGCTGTGTCCCCCATCTGGGAACTGGCAGGGCTTCTCCTTTCAACATGACAGACACAAGATCAGGTCAGCTGGACCTCTCTAGTCTATTTCTATTCCCAAAGATGTGTGCCATTAGATCTTTGTCATTGGAGAGTTTCTACGTCAAGTGTAATGCTGCAGAATTGGAAACACCCATCATTAGGTTGCCTGCTTAGGACATGCGCAACAATGCAGGCAACAGGTTCCTTTGCACAACTGAACATCATTAAACGAAAGATGATTGTGCCCAGAGGCTGAAGGGTAAGCTCCTTGTTTACAAATAAAAAGCAGTTCTCTGAGCTGTCTCCCTGCAGTGGTCTGTCCTCTGGACAACTTAAATTCATGATCCATCAGAGACAACAACTTCCTCGGGCTTCTGTGGAAACCCACCCATAACCTGCAAAACTTTGTACAGCATTCTGTTCTGCTGAACCTCAGACCTGCAACACGCTGAACTGTAATTTAAGTAAGTTCTTCAAAACTGGGATTTGCTAACTGCCGACTGTGCAGCTACCCAAAGGAAAAAGCCTCAGTTTTCTGTATGTTGCATAAAGCACAAGCTGCACAAAGCACTTTACCATTTCCTGGGGAAGTAAACAGGCAGAATATAATGCAGCTAATTTGCTCACAAACTTGATGAAATGCACTTGAAAACAAGAACTAAATAAACAAAAAAACACTACCGACAGCTGTGCATTTCTAGTATTTAGTGCAGCCTGTTTATATTTTTTCCTTTTCGTTTTTTTAAAAACTTACAGCAGGATACTTACTCCATGACACAGAAAACATTATTATCCCAACTTTTTTTAAGTTAAGGCCAGTGCAGAAATCTTAAGCCTTCAAAACCTTAACTTCTTCCCTTTAACGCATGGTGCAGTATTTTGTCACCAAGACATTCAACACTGGGGATTAACTGTTTGAAAACAGGCATCACTGTAAGCCTCAGGTACCCACTTTAATACTTAGCTCTCAAATATCGTAAGACCTCAATATTCTGGCTCATACACTATATTGTCTCTGTCTTTGTAACATGGGCCACTTCCACTTCTACAGTTTCAATGGCTTGTGTTACTTCAGCCATTTTCTGTCCTTGTTGTTGCGCCAATACGTAATTCACCACCTGCATGATGCTTTGGTCAGAAAGAGTAGAGACCGATGTACATTCCTCAGCAGTTGCGACCGCTTCGATAGCTTCAAGCGTCTCTCCTGTCACTACCACAGTCTCAATCTCGCCCCCATCGATGCTAATCTCTGCTTCTTGTTCCTGCACATCTGCTGCCAAAATGCTGACGGCATGCTCCACCTGCGTCCCCTGGTTATGAAACTGAAGAGTATCTTTCTCCAGCATGATTTTGCAGGGCACGTAGTCTCTGTGAAACTTGGTCATGTGCTTACGCAGTGTCCGTGCGTCAATGTAGGCCTCATTGCAGACAGGGCAGACGTAGGGCCGCTCGCCAGTGTGCGTCCTCACGTGGCGCTTCAGGGAGCGAGCATCAGCCCAGGCCACCCCGCATGTCAGGCACTCAAACGGTTTCACACCTGTTGGCAAAGGGAGAACACGCACAAGGGCACCGTCAGCCTCCAGGGGACGGCACAAATGCTGCCACAGGTATTTATTCTCTGTCTAAGAAAGAGATCCACTTCACCGTTTCCATACTACAAGGTAACGTGAGTTTAATACACTGACACAGAATCACAGAATGTTAAGGGTTGGAAGGGACCTCCAAAGACCATCTAGTCCAACCCCCCCTGCCAGAGCAGGACCAACTAGAGTAGGTCACACAGGAATTTGTCCCCAAAGGAGACTGAACAACCCATCTGGGCAGCCTGTTCCAATACTAAGGTTTTCCACAAGTGCTCTGCCCAGTATTTTACTTTTAAAACACTTTTCATTTCAAAATTCCTTTCAAATCAGTTTCTCCATTGTTTGAAGTACATACTGCTTAGTACCATTCCAGGTACTTTACACCCGTGATGCCTTTCTGAAACCACGTTTCACTCACACTTAGTTCCTGTATATCTTACTAGACAGGCCTCATCAAACCAGCCCTTATTCTAGTTACCTTTATTCTAGTTAGCTTGTAACACCGTCAAAACCTTGTTCCTTCCTCCTCAATGCTGCATGTGTTCCAATACTGTACCTGATGTCTGAATAATCTCTTTGTCCCTTACAAGGCCCGAGTTCTGTGGCCTGTAGTATCTAATGGGGTGTGTGGGTGTCAAGAAACACAATTTCAATACTGGGCTTTCCAGTTAGTCTAGATTTAGGCTAGGTGCCTATTACAGGACACCCTCTGTTTAAAAATGAAAGACAAAAATCTCTATTTCAACAGTTAGACAGCAATTTGATTTATTCATATCAGGTCTTCAAGAGATTGGCTTCAAAGAGATGGGGCTTGCCCCATGATAGGAGTATATATAGACATCCAACACAGCTGGAACAACCAAATGCTCAAAAAAATCATAATGTCATAGAATGGTAGGGTTGGAAGGGGCCTTTAGAGATCATCTAGTCCAACCCCCCTGCAGAAGCAGGTCAACCTAGATCAGGTCACACAGGAACGTGTCCAGGCAGGTCTTGAAGACCTCCAAGGAAGGAGACCCCACACCCTTCCTGGGCAGCCTGTGCCAGTGCTCCATCACCCTCACAATAAAATAGCTTTTTCTTATGTTTAAATGGAACTTTTTGTGTTCCAGCTTCATCCCATTACGCCTTGTCCTGTTGCTAGATACCATCAAAAAAAAAAGGGATGCCCCAACCTCCTGACACCCACCATTTAGATACTTGTAAATATTTGTATATGCACATACTTTTTAAAAAAACAAAGATAATTATAAAATGTTTTAATAGTTCCCTCAAACACTGCATAGCTTACTGCTTGTTATAAACCAAGAAGCTGAACAATTTCTTTTTTGTTTCATTTCAGGCCACTCACTCTCCTGTTGGAAGAATATTTTGTTAACGGTGTGTTATCTTTCAAACCTGAGAATGTTTTACTACACCCAATTCTTTGCCAGATTTACATCTCTTAATCACTTGTAAAATGTTCCTCTTCCATTACAGTTCTGAGAAGGACAAGTTGTCACCGTTCCTGTGTGTGGCTGCAGTTTTCGCAAGATCCCAACAGCCACTTCTGCAAATTGCTGGATGCAAGGTAATGAACCAGGACTAGCATAAATCCAACTGGAGAATGAATCTGTAAGAACTTCTGTGAGTCCTGCAACACAGGAACTATGCAGACTCAAAGAAACAATTACCCTACCGCTCTATAATGTTTTTAGAGGCTGAGAGTTGTCTTGACTACTTGTTTTCTACATACCTTCATGATTGTTCATGTGTCTCCTGTATTCCCGGAGCTGTGTGAATTTTCTCCCACAATGCTCGCAAACTCGCTCCAGATTTTGTTTTGCTCTTCCTTTTTTACCATGTGTGGCTTTCTTTACATGCCTTCTGTACAAAGCTTTCTCATAAAATTCTTTACCACATATATTACACCTAAAACATATGAAGTGATAAATCTACTGAAACCATTACTCTATAGTTATGTTACACTTTTTAAACCAGAATGCACTTTAATTTCAGCAGGCAAAGTTTAATGTGAATTCTCATATGACAAACAATTCCATAATTGGAAACAATATTGCTGGACTGAGCTACGTTTTCTCTTACAGTCACAAAGCCTCCATTGCCATTCTAGATAAGTGAGATCGCATACAAAGAATTTCTAACTTTGTCAATTATATTTATCCTCTTACAACTTCATATGAATTAATGCCAGGATCATGCCAGCAGGTTAACAGTTGGACCACACTACATGAAATCACCCATCCTTTCTCAGGTGTTCGAGACCCCAGTCAACACCAATCAACTGGTACTTTACCACTGGCTTAGGCAGTTCCTTGTTGACTGGCTGTGGATCTGTAGAATGTTATATTGACTACTACATTTCAATTGTTACATTTATTTCCTCTTACCTATAAGGGTCTGTGACAGAATGAGACTTCACATGAGAATACCAGTCTTTCTTCCAACTGTAACATTTCCCACAGTACTGACATTGAAATGGCTTCACACCTAAATGTTTATTCATATGCTGACGAAGATCTCGAGCTTCATAGAAACTTTTTTCACACCTGTAACAGTAAAGGTTTTCTCCTAGAATCATAGAATGGTTTTATCATACCACATAAGAAAGATCTTGGTGATCCTGATTTCAAAGGGACCGAAACCCTCTTTAATGGCAACTGAAGAGTTTGAGAAGACAACACCTATTACGTCTTCAATATCTACATAAAGCACAATTATTTTCCAAACTAGGGAAAATTAAGAGGAATGGCAGCTTATCTGAAGGTCTGAAAAATAACTTGAGGACCTCTGAAACACTTTTGTCTGTTGCAGGTAACTATATTCTTTCTGTTATTTTTTTATGGGGAATAATCAAAGGCAAACTGACAGGAAGACACTGAAAATTGTGTTACACCAGATGTACTTAGGAGAATGGGAATGTCTGTTTCTTCCCTTAACCAAAGAGTCTTAGTTATTGATATGAAGATAACCAGGATTTGTTGTTTGTACTACTCAAATGCATTTTTATTTTTTTTAAGAAATTACAAACCAAAATCAGAATCCTATAGGAAAGCATCTGAAACTAGTGATACTACTTTATTCTTTAGCTTGAATACATCTAAACCCAGAAAAACTCCTAGTTTTCCTTCAGTTATACTTTGCCATAGCATGACTGTATAAAATTAAAGAACTACAGAAGCCAGACTGACAAGCTCACCACTCTTCTATTTGTCCTAGGAGAGAGATTTAAAACCTTACAGGTACTGATTATAACTGCAAGTGCAAATACTCTCATTGAAAAATAACTGTATGAAACTAGAGCTAGGTAACAGAAAAGCAGCTTTTGCTCTCCAATGTCTGTATTAACAAAAGCATATATTTTACTCTTTCACTTTAAAAGTCTTATCCAGGCCAGTGAACAGTTTTGCACTATAGCAAGGTGCTGTTTTTAATCTTTAAAATTACTAGGATCATTAATAACAAAAAGCTGACCAAAAAGACCCCAGCGACCAACTTACTGAGTACACTGATATCCACGAACTTCAGGCTTTGGCTGGTGTTTCTTTATGTGTTTACTGAGTCCTGATGCCCTGTGGAAAGATTTTCCACAGATGGAGCAAAGGTACTTGGATTCTCCTGACAAAACCAAAAAGAAACACGTTATCAGGCCAGGCTTCCATATCTCTGGAGTGCTTTGTAAGAGTGTCTGCTTCTTTTCATCTAATTTATCTTAAGTAATCAGAGCAGTGGTGCGAAGAGAAGTTGGTGTAATTACACACAGATGGAATTTTCAAGTGTATTTTGTATGTAACAGTGTAATAATACACAGAAGGGGGAGTAGCAACTGTAAATTGCTTTATTGCATGTTTTTAAACACAGGTACAACACTACAGCTACTAATTAGTCATGAAATGTGAACAGGCTAAAAATTGCCCTCCTGTGAAAAAAAACAAACCAAACAATTGTCTGTGTTCATATAATATGCAACTTCTCCAGTAACACAGCATTGCCTATCAATGTAATTTGTAAATTACACTGTTACTAATGTAAATTTGTGGAAAATCTTGAATTTGTGGAACAACTCTGGAAATAAGAAACACAGTCAGTTTCTACATATTACAATTTCAAAACTCTGCTTGTATGAAATCATAGTGTCATCTTTCACATGCCAAGATATTTCAAGACACCAGGTTTGACACAGCTTCAGTATTAGTACAGCAAGTCTTGTAAAATGTATTCAGAGACTCTCAGAGATTTAAGTTAGCACGTTTTCCTCTGAAAGGATAGGCTGGAAGTGCAAGTGCTCCAAAACACTGTTTCCTATCTTTGTTGAGTGGAGAGGATGCAGTCGTGAATATGGACTTAAAACAGAAGGAAACCAACTATGATTCCCTTGTACAGAACATGTGTATGACAACATTAAGCTATAGTAAAGTAAGGGCAAAAAAATAAATGTAACGTGACTATTTATTTCTACTACAGCTGCCTGATCAGTATAAAGAAAAAGGAGAAACTACAGTTTATTTTATTCTACTTTTTAAGCAGTTTCTTTGACACTGAGGAACGATGTTTAAATTTCAGCAGGATACAATAGCCAACCAAAGTTAACGAATCCTCTTTCTCAACACTTACCTGTATGAATGCTCATGTGCTCCTGAAGACTTCTTTTTGTGACAAAAGACTTCTCACACAAGTCACACTTGAACTGCTTCTGTACTTCGTGGAGAGCTAAGTGCATTTTTAATCCTTGCTTATAGGTAAAGGTCTTTCCACAAGCCTAAAAAAATACGTATTCAGCAGAACAGAAAAAGTAAAAGTCATCATGTTGTAGATGTTTAACTTCAGAGACAACAAAGCCTCCTGTCTTTACTCAAGGGAAGACATTCTTCTCGATGCAGGAATACCAACTGTCATGACTCAACTTTTAGTTTTCTCAGTTTTGGACTCCAGAATTTTCTTCAGGAATGTTCCTGTATCCTAAATGACCCAAATTAACTTACATCTTAGGAGTGTGAACACTAAAATATCAAGAAAATCTGGACGTGTTCCTGTGTGACCTGATCTAGGTGAACCTGCTTCTGCAGGGAGGTTGGACTAGATGATCTCTAAAGGTCCCTTCCAACCCTACCATTATACGATTCTATGAAAACATTACTAACTGGATTGCTACAGAGTAAAATGAATCTGTCCTTACCTTGCATGCATGTGGTTTTACACCTGTGTGTTTGAGCATATGTATCCTGAGTGAATAGAGCTTGGGTAGAGTTCTCCCACAGATGTCACATACAAACTCCCGTTTGGTTCTGCCTTTCACAGTGGAGGAGCCTGTCTCTTCCGTACCAGCAGCTCCAGCGCTCACTTCGGTCTTCCGAGTGTGTCGCACCAGGTGGGCTCGCAGGGATGCACCGTACTGGAATTCTTTTTTACACAACTGGAGAGGGGGAAAATAGACCCCATAAATATTACAACTTTGCATTTAATGATCAAAAATTATTTAGGAAAAAAAAATAATCCAAGGTTTCAAGTCTAGTAATGTGATTACCTAGGTCTGTAACCTAACTCCAATAGCCATTTTATCTTAGGTTAATTAATGATTGGAAGTTTTGAATTTTATGGCTACTGACGGGACCACTGATTCCTTCCCAATGAGGCCTAATCTAAACACAGTTGCAAATCTACTGGTAAGGTTACAAATGAAGCCCACAGCAGCTCTGTCTTGAGACATGAGCACACTCCCCCGCCACATGGTGCTGTCAAGCCACGTGGCTCGTGGCTGTACAATGTTTCGTGCCACTCAGATGAGGGCTGCACCTGTCTCCAAAATCCGTAAGGAAAATACACACACACACACATGAAAAAAGGCAAGAAAGATAAATACTAATACCATTACTGACCCGAATTTTCATAAGAAGGGAGATTTAGAGACACCTCCCCACAACTTACTGGGCATTTATAGTCTTTAGACCTTTCATGTTTCAGTGTGTGCATTATAAGTGCGTAGCGCCGCTGGAACACCATTCCACACTCAGTGCATTTGTGCTGGGCTTCTACTTCATTATTTTCCATAGTCTCTCTTTTGGGCTGTTTCATTTTTTTCCCTCTCTGTACCAGCTTCATGGCAACCTGAGTTGGAAAAACATAACCCTTGAAAGAAATTCATTTCATACATGCTCTGCAAGTTAGTACTAAAAGCTGATCTTTGTGTGTGTTATCACAATACCACTTAATACTGCTCACATCATTGGGCTCTGGAAAATTACTCCTTTTCAGTTCACTTCAAAACTACAGCTCTTGTGGCAGGTGAAAATCTGTTCTTGTTTTGAAACTATAAACTGATTATAAATATAGGCAGACCAGTTCAGAGATAGCTAGCTATTCAGCCTTGAGTAACTGTCTAAGTGAAAGCTAGAGAGACCAAAGTACTGCCAGTCGTAACTTCTATCAAATGTTTCCAGCCCTCCTGAACTCCATCTTCCTTTTTCAGGATTATATTTAGTTTATTACAAAAGCCATCAGATTTTAAAAGGGAGTGGCTTAATTAATTTTTACCAGCTAGCAAAAATGCAGCTATTAATAACCTTTGAAAATTTTACAGTATTTAAGCAAAGTTCTTTCTGGTTAAAAGCATTCCAGCTTTATGAGTGGGTTTCATTTTATTAGACACTGGTGGTTTTTTTGTTGTGCAGTGTTACTTGCAGCTCATAATCTCAGTTTCCTTCATAGAAACTTGCTGTCAAACTCTCTAAAAACCAAATTGTAAGTGACCAGGCAGAAATTTCCTTTATCAGGCAGCTGCCATTCAGGTTTCTGAAACTAAGGCAAGGGGAACAAAAAGTACGAGTATCCTCATTTCCTCTTCCTATTCTCTCAACAAATGAGGTATCTAACAGTTTTTGAAAACATGCTAACCCTTCCATCTGTCTCAAAATCAAACTGAAGCTCAATACAAAGACAATATGTCCAATTGGTAAAAATTCTGCTGTTGCTCTGAAAACTTACGCAAACTCAGCTAAATTGTGAAGCCACAAAAATAAATCAGTCCTGTAGATGATGAGTACGAACTTGGAAAATAATCCACTCATACAAAGCATGCTTCATCCTCAACATCTCTATGCCAATTGCAATTACTGTAACTCAAAAGTCAGCAGCATTCTCCCTGCAATTTCTCTTTCCTGTTGTTCTTCCAGCACCAAAACTCGCAACTTGGGAAGGAACGTCTCCTTCCCAGTGCTTATACGTCATCCAGTGCCGTGAGGGGCAGCTGAAGGATGTATGAGACAAAAATCATTATTTGTGAAAGGAGAAACCTATTCCCAGAGTCCAATTCTGAACAATTATCTATCCTCTTTTCCATAGGTGAAGGCTGTCTGTAGACTTCATCTGTCAAGAGGCAAAATAAGTTAATGGGAGTTGTTCCTGAAGGTAGATATTCCCCTCCCAAAAGAGGATGAGAACTTTTAATTCTCCAACCATCACAAACAGATTGTCAAATATTTTGATTGCAACAGTTTTAACATCTGGGCTTCACTTTTTCCATTGGTAAAAGGAGATTAATGCTACAATTTCTACCTGTGAGAGCGTTGTAATGATAATGAGTTATCCTCCTGTGTATGGGACTGGTGACTCTACTATGAAAATGCCCCACAGAATAACCTCTGGAAATAAACAGCTCTTCCTGAGACTTGGCCACTGTGGAGTGAGTTAGGCAAAGCATACTCTGTCACAAGAATGAATGTACTAATGCTCAGTGAGGTCAATGTCAGCTATCGACAGGCACTCACAGAGGAAAGTAAGATAATTTCATTAAAGGAAAAAAAAAAACAAATTCAAACAACTAGTTGAATTACTAGACATTTAACATGTCTGAGAGCTAGAGTCTATTGCTCTTCAACCTGTTTTTTTAATTGATCCTAATCTAAAGGTAGCAAGAGAAGATGTCGTATTTTTTCCTCCACAATGCTCTGTTTCTTAAGTCTTAACAAACGTAGGGTCTCACTTATAGATAAATACTTTTATCTATGACTGACATACACAATGCTACTTAAGAATTAAATTCCCAGGTCGTTAAGCATTTTAGGGAGAAGATACATCTTCTGTCCATCCATAACAAACTGTAAGAAGACATTCAAGCTGGACTAAGGTTACTGAGCATTCTAAAGATCTTCAATACAGAAGGAATTTTGACACCAATGGTTGAAGTTTTTTCACGCAGGTATCACGTCTTTGAAGAGTACTTTGGTTTGCACTAATGTTAATTGATCAAAAATGAAAAAACATTTGCCAGAGTGCTTGGAATCACGAAAGTCTTTTCAGATTGGATTCAAAACACTGGACAATTACTGACAACAGGCCTAAAGACAGACTGAATACCTGCTGTATTGCAGATTTAGGAGTTGTCTTTCTATTTTGCAGTTTTTTTTCAATTCCTTTATGCAATCTGATATATCCCCCTTCACTAACAGAACGCTGCCGAAGTTTGCTTTTGTAAGTATCATCTTGGCTGGAAGCTAGGCTTTCTGGTTGTGAAACTGCAATATTCTGTTCTTTACTTTGCCTGCCACGTTCTTCCTTGAGTGTCTGCGAGGAGTCTTCAGAGGCAGTGTCCTTATTTACTTTACCACTTTCATTTTGATCTGTCTTAATCTCTGCTTGACTTGGCGTGTCTATGGCTTCTGCAGCCGATGGCTCAGCCTCTACGACAGACATGGTGCTACCGGCAATGCCCTCTAGCAGCTGCACCTTGACGTAACTCCCAGCTGTTTCACATTGTACCACAGGCTTCGAAAGACCATCTGGAGCAGCCTCTGCAGGTGCTGGGGGCAGGAGGCCAGGCTGGGGTGCTGCTGCCTCCTCTGTCCCAGCACAGGAGGGAGCTCCATTCACTGCTACTGGCACTTCATTGGCTGTGAGCTCAGGTTGCTCAGCACCATCCACAGGCTGCATTACAACTTCAGTCTGCTCTGCTAAATTTTGTGTTGACTCTACTGTTTGAATATCTCCCTTTTGGTAGACTGTAATCTGCTTCTCTTCCATCTGTTTGTGCACATGTTCACAGATTTCAAGGACCTCTGACATGAAGAGATGCCGGGCAAGCATGGCCACTTCTGCCATACTGCAGAAGTCAAAAGTTAGTTCTGAAGTATAAGCAAATTCCAAGAGAGGCAGGAAACTGGACTTGCAGAACCCTACCGGGAATAAAAACGAGAGATTAGAGCAAACACTGATGATCCTGAATTACATCCCATAGTGGATACAATAGTTAACCATATCAAAGGTGAAGTCTGAAATTTAGAGCAAAATAAACTTACAAGTATCATTTACACAAAAGCATCCTCCTTGTGTATTTTCTATATATAAGTAAGCTCAGACAACTTTTCTAATAAGTAAGTATGAACTGAGGTAGTTTCACAATAAAATTCTCTAGAAGAATATTTCAAGATACTGGGAAAGCCACAGAAATTTTGATGCAGATTAACCCTTTGTTAACCAAAGGGTCTCTGGACCTGCTACATTCAGAAAGTAGTCAGGACCTAAGGAACAACTGATGTGGCAGAAAAATAAGATAAGAAAAATAAAAAAGATACAGATCTATAGATAGAAATGCTTACAAATAAGTGTTTGGTATAATTTTCCACAGTTCTGTAAATCATAAATCAAATATTTGGGGGACCTCCTGGACTATCATACTAGAATTTTATTGTTCATGCATGTCTATTGTTCATGCAGAGACAGACACAGCTAAGAAACTAATGAGAAAGCAAAATAGCAGGCGTATGTTCTGTACAGTATTCGTCACTACAAGCTATTTTTAGAACATTTATTTTCAGGATTGTCTCCTAAAGATTGTACCTGTCTTTAAGGCACCAGAAGGCTTGAGAAATACACAGGAACATGTATAATAGTGTTTTGCAGACATAGGAAACAATTTAGTATTTGTTCAGCTAAACATCATGTAGTCAAGCATTTGTTCTCTTTTTTAATGTTTGTAACTAATACAAGGAGAAAAGATCATTAAGAAAGGTAAAAATCAATCCAAAGCTTCTCGAATTTTTAAGATGAAATTCCATTCAACATGGAAGATTAGATTACGCAAAAACAGAGTGATCACTTTGGCATTAAAATCCACACAAAACGCTTATAGATTAAAAGAGAGAAAAAAGAGCAAGGTAAAATATTTCATTGTCTTGAACACTCAAAAAAGACTGAATCAAATACTGTACACCTTACTTAGGATATTATTATTTCTAGCTTTGAAACCCACAGCAATTCACCTGACAGATCCACTACAGCTTCATGACTAGAGACAGCTCCCTTTTCAATGAAGAGCTCTCGGAAGTACTCGCTGTTGGCTGCCAAGACAGATTTGTGAGCTTTGTACTCCTCTCCTTCAATCAGCAGAGTCACATCACAGAACTGATTGGAAAGCCTCTGCTGATTCAGTTGGTTTAAGACTGACAGACAATGTTTGGAAGATGACTGCTTCACAAGGCCCTTACTGTCAACCTGTCGTAAACAACATTATGAGAACTTCATTACATTTGGACTGTGGCTTTTTAAGCATTCACACTGAAATACATAAAAGGATTATCTTCTGCAACTGTACAATCAGTTCAAGCCTCTATAACACACAGCTTAAATTTACTATTGTTTTCTTTCTTCAAACGTGTCAAGTTTCACCCTCCCTCCAAAAACAGATAAAACAGACAACTGGAAAAATAGAAAGATGTGAATATTCAAACAGTTCTTTGATTGTACTTTTCAATGCTACAGACTGAAATAATTTCTAGATTCAAAAGTATTTACATGCACGAGACCCCAGTTATCGACAAAGATCTTGCACATAAAGATAACATAATTTATAAGGAACAGATACAGGTTCCACTAGAATCTTGTATATGATGATGCTTTACTACTAATACTTTTACCATTCCTTTTCCCTTGGGTGCTATATGCATCAACAGGAGATTGGGCGATTCCGCTTCCCAAAGATGATGTGTGAAAATTGATTTTATGTCATGTATACCCATAGCCCATTTGCACATTTGGAATACATTTGGCAAAATTTATGCTGTCTCATTATTACAAGAATATCACAACCATGGAAAATAAGTGCACGTTAACAAACATCTTAAAACACATTCAGATGTAAACAATGGTACTTACAAACACAAGCTCATGCTTTGCTATAGGCTTCTTCTTCACAGGCTTTGGGGATGCAGCTGGGACTGATGTTGTATTACTGAATTCATCATCTGTTTCGTTACTATCTTCATGAGATTTTGTATCCAGTCCTAGTTCCTCCAGCATTTCAGAAGGATCTGACAGAGACCTAGAGCGATCTAGCTTTTCCTGGCACTTGCTGCATTCTTTAATGTAATCTTTAACCTGCTTAAGAATACCTAAGAAAAATTAATGGAGTTTAATTAGGCTTCCCATCTTCATTCCATTTACCTTAAACATGCAATTAAATATGCAGCTGATTTGCAAAACAATATCACACTCTTACTGAGAAAACTGAAGTGAGTCCCCTACGCTTTCCTTCTCCAACTTTTCAGAACTTCTGCTTCTCTCATACTCATCATACATGTATGATACTGCATGTCACTACTGTAATCCACCATTCATTTGAGACAGAACATCACTGCATCAAGCAGGCAACCCCCCAAAAAACTTTTAAGGTTAGAAAAAAATATTTGTGTTTATACATTCTCCCTAAGAATCCCATGAAAGCTATAAACTGATCCTGCATTTAGTTCACTCAAGTGGATCTGGGTTTGTCCTTACTGAAAGGGGCAAGAATTGGAAGGCTCACCTAAGGGCTTCTGCAAGATTGAGACCAACTATGTTATATGCAATGATGGTGATCTGTGTTATTAACAACAATTTAAATCCATCGCTTATGATTGGATTTAAAGAAATTAATTTCCTGACCAGTACTTTAACCGATAATTTTAGATACCCAATAGCTCCTAAGCTCAGGGGCCTCTTCCAGGTACCAAGGCATTTTCTGTGTACAGCTTTCAGCCCAAATTCGTTTTCTTCACTAGGACAACATAAAATCCATACATGAAAACAGCTGTGTCTCTGTAGTTTAAAATCTGCTCAGATACTTGGCTGACCATAGCATTCAGACTTGCACTGCTCGCACCTTTTCAGAGCATGGGATGTACCTATTATTATATACATATCTTGGTAAGGATCAGGAAAACAGAGACTTCAGGCAACCCAGGACATTCCAATCCGAGACATTCATGCCCATTTCAAATATTTTTTCTGTTGTCTTGATTTAATCTGAAACGAGGGACAGTTCTTGGGATTCTTGTTTTCAGATCCCACATCAAACACCCTTCCACTGGGCCCCACTCCAGCCCGTTGCTTCCCCGTTACTGTGCAGATAGACACTACAGACTGACATCCATCTCTCTCAGGATGATGACTGGGTCAATGCTGCTGCCCTCTAGCAGCAGAAGGGTATTGCAGCGGCAAAGGGAAATCAATGTTTTTTAAAGGAGTGGTAGATAATAAAGTGCTTGAACTGAAAGCAGGGCACGAATTTCGGTATTCTCAGTGCAAAAGAAATAAGAGAATATAGGTTGTGCAAATAAAGGTAACCAAGATGATTAAAAGCTGCAAAATAGAGAATGCCCACTTCTGACATGTAGATGTATCGAGGTTCATTAAGAAAGCTTCCAGCAAAGGATGACAGTAGATGGCAGAACAGCTGAATATTGGTCAGACGACAAAAATCTCAAATAAAGGCAAGAACATCATAATCCAAAATGGACATATTGACTTCGAGATAACAAAACCCCCTTTTTCATGTCAAAGATCTTCAAGTCAATGAAATCTAGACTGGAAGCATGGCTTGCAACTAGAGCAAATAGCCTCCAAATCAGGAGAGCAAAAAGATGAAATTACAAATGTGCTGACTGATGGGCTGAAAAAAAATAAACAAGACAAGAGAAGCAGTACGAACAGAAATTTGGCCCATGGTAACTGAAAAGCAGGATATCTATTTAACGGATACCTAAGACTAAAAGTAGAACACCAAACCTAAAGAGAATGCAAATACGAAGCCATTGGTTCAGCCAAAAGAAGGACCTGATTGGGAATTACTGCTGTTCATCCACTACCATTTTTTGCAGCAATGACATCACTCTGGACCCAACTGGGAGTTAGTCTGGTGTTTTTAGCTTCTCGTTGTGGAAGAAAGAGGCAAATATAACAATGAGCACAAGGACTATGAGCCATCGCTGGCAGCTCTATTATTTAAACGCGAACACTGTCCACATGCTAGCTGGAAACGCTATTACTGAGGCAAAAATCTGAGCTCGGTCACACAGAATGGACTATTGCCCTACACAAAGCGTACAAATTGAGAAACCGCTACCTTAACAACACTCCAATCGGGACCATCGTGCTCGGGCTTTCTATATATCCAAAGACCACTACTCAGTACGATGCCGCAAGGACAACAACGTGCTGCGGCACGGCGTAAGCGGCACAGAGGGGCCTGCTTCTTCGTGAAGGACCCGCGGCCTCCAGTCAGCCAGCGAGCTGCAGCTCTCTCCCGCCAGCCTGCAGGCGGGCGCACAGCCACCCGCCCTCCTCTCATATGCGGCCGCCGGCGCCGCGGGGACAGTGCCCGCAGCTCTGCTCGCTCCTCGCCGCGGCTTCCCCCGCTCGGCCCGGCCCGACCCCGCCGCCCCCGCTCACCTCGCCACCAGTACTTCTGCGAGAGCCCCTGCCAGGTCTGCAGGCGAGTGCGGTGCGCGCCGTCGGGCGCCAGGTGCGCGGCGCGGATGAGGCGGGCGCGGCGCTCGGCCTGCAGCACCACCTCGAGCTCGGCGAAACGCTGCTGGTCGCGCTGCCGCCGCTGGTAGTAAAGGGTGCCGCCGCGCACCACGTAGCAGGCAGCTGCCTTGCGGATCTTGCGCTTGGCATTGCCCTCCGTCCCCGGCGCGTAGGGCTCCCGCTCGTTGGTCAGGTAGCGCAGGATGGCCAGGTAGCTCTCCTCGCTGGACATGGTGGGGCGGGTACCCTCCGCGCCCGGGCTTGGCTCCCTCGCCGCCGCCGGGCAAGGGCAACGGTATGGGGCGCGGCGCTCGCGGGGGGCGGGCGGAGGGTCAGGCTCTAACCGCCGAGGTGAAGGCGGCTGCGGGGCGGCGTCTCCGTGCGGACCGGCGCTCGTCCGGGCCGGTCACACGCGGTGGGCCCGTGGAGGCAGAGGCGCCCCGGCCCTCGCCGGGGGGTCCGTGGGGCTGCGGAGGCGCTTCCCGGGGCAGGGAGGGCATGCGCTGCCGGAGGAAGGAGGGCCGGAGCCGCCCCGCTCCTCTGCGGGCCCCTCGCCCAGGCGCGGGTCCGGCGGGCGCCAGGCCCGGAGGGGGAACTGGAGTTTCGCAGCTAGGGGCGGCGGGAGGGAGCGAGAAGCTCGGGCAGCAACAGCGACGGAAAGACAAAATGGCTGCTGCACAAGAGGAAGTGAAGTCAGAAGGCCGCGCGCATGGGAGGGGGGCGCGGGGGCGGGAAGGGGCGTGCGCTCGGGGAAGGCGCCGCTCGGGTGCGGAGCCGGGCCGCCACCTTGGAACCGGGCAAAGGAAACGCCGGGCGGAAATCCGGAGGCTGCCATCTTAGAGCCGGGCAAAGGCCGTGAGGGCGGGTAGTGCCGGGGCCCTGGGAGCTGGGGACGCCCCTCGAAAAATGCCGTTACAGCTGCGAAACGAGCGGCCGCCACTGCCAAACTGCCTCGAGTTGGACCTGCGAGAAAATGACAAGCATGAGCATACCTGTCGGGAGCAACACAAGTGGCTGTGGCCGCAACGGTGCGGGCAGGGATGGCACACGGTGGCTTTTTTATTTGTAAAAGGAACTAAAGAAAACACTTTGAATGTTGAATGCCGGTTTTCCTTGCTTATGTGCCTACTTGATGAGTTTGTTTTACAGCCGTGTCAGAGACACGGAATGCAGGACCTGCAAGATGCCAGAAGTACCCCTCACCCTGTGCTTTAGTACTTGCCAGATAGTGTCAGGGTACTGTGATACCCCCACATATAAAGATACTGCCTGGATGGAGTGAGTCCAGCAGAAGGCTGCCAAGAGGATCCGAGCATGAAGGACAAGACAAGGCTAAAAGACAAGCTTTTTTTTTTTCTTAATCTCAGGTAGGGCTTTGTGAGGACCTTGCTGCTGTTCACAGTTACCTCACCAGAGATACAGAGAAGATGGAGGCAAAGTCTTGTCAGGTTGCATCACGCAGGAAATTCTAGTTACATGTAAGGATTTAAAAGAAAATATATTTAAACTTCTTTTTTATAGGTGATTAAATAATAAAACAGGTCACCCTAAGAGGTGGGGAATCTGTGTCTTTGGAGTTGTTCAAGACTTGCCTGAATACTCTGGTGGGCAACCTGATCTAAATAAACATGCTTTGAGGAAGGGGTTGGACTACATGACTAGACTCTGGAGATCCTTTTCAAACTAAATTTTTCTGTAGGCCTATGAATAATTTAAGTATTCAATTTTTCCCATAATTATTCAATAGGAGATTAATTACATTGCATTGGGTAAACACAACAACTTTAATTTCTCTGTTAATTCCTTGCATTATATCTATATTTTAACTGGAAAATGTACAGTTACACCAGGTTAATGCCCTTCTCTAAACAGCCTTCCTCACTCAAAGCATAGCTTATGAGAAGAAAAACCTGATGGGCTGTCATTCTTTACTCTGTTTCATTGTATCACTCAGAACTTACAAAATAAGCAGCAAAAAAGAGTCATCTTGAAGCATTTCTGTGCATCTCTACAGTAACACACTTGCAAACTTCAAAGCGTTAACAAACATAGAATCAGTCTTACCTAACCAGCAGTTCCTATATATCATTCATGGTATTTCAAACAGAGGTAATTGTTTGTAAAAGCTCATCTTCACTTTCAGCTTTTTAGCTGAAAACCTTCAGAGGCATGCATGCAAGTGTACCAGGTGCTTTATCCAAGATACTGATACAAGCAGGATTTTTTAGAGTTGTCACTAGCGTAGGTAACTTTCAAGTAGTGTTTTCAGCCTTAAAAGATTAAGAAGGCATTTCTGTGTAACAAGTGGTCTTCCTTCTCCCGTTTCCCCCCTCCAGTTTGTAGCTCCTTTACTTTAAAGTATGTTAAGCAGCTTAAGTGCCTCCAAGTTAATTTCAAACATGAGTAGCTCCTATGTTTTGGGCTTTTTTTACAGCAAAAAAAGAATAATTGTTTGGAAGATAATTGTGCAAATTCCACTGATGTAACCAAGCTAGCCCTGTTGTAACCTCTATCCAGAGCCATACCTATTTTTAGGCTAATAAATCTCAAAAGAAGTATGATACAACTCAATGTGTAACCTGTAACCCAAAGTGCCCATTAGAGCTGTTGGTTTTGATTTCTTGACTAGGATAGGAAAGTAATGAAACAAGCCTTCAAAGCTCAGGCATTAATGTGGCATCCATAAATTGAGAAGTATCTTGTCCAGAAAATAAGAATAAGTCAGAGATCATTGCTTTGCCAAAGCTGTGACTGTCCCTCAGAACTATTGGAAAGTTTGCGCACAGTGTAGTAACTACTGAAGTAGACAGAGACTTGGCATGAATAATTTAACAAACAGCCACCCCTGGTGGGAGTGGGAGAAATTACTAAGGGAACCCCTATCTGCATTTTGTAAAACATGAACCCCAGTGGGCTTGAAGTAAACATATAGCACCAGCTGCACTTGAAGCTCAACCTTCACAGCCATCCTTTTCCCTGAGAACAACTTCCAACAATCCATCATTCTTTCACTTCCTGACCCAGGAGTTCCATCTGAACCTTTGGTGTAACAGCCACCCACACAATCTGTGAAACCAGCCATTGTTTTTTCAACCTGTTCCTCCTTTGACCCTCTAAAACATACAGAAATCACAGAATGTTAAGGGTTGGAAGGGACCTCGAAAGATCATCTAGTCCAACCCCCCTGCCACAGCAGGCTTTCCTAGAGTAGCTCACACAGGAACTCATTCAGGTGGGTTTTGAATGTCTCCAGAGGTGGAGACTCCATGACCCATCTGGGCAGCCTGTTCCAGTGCTCCCTCACCCTCACAGTGAAGAAATTCTTCCTTGTATTTCTTTAGAACCTCTTATGTTCCAGCTTGTACTCGTTGCCTCTTGTCCTATCATTGGACATCACTGAGAACAGCCTGGCTCCATCCTCCTGACAATCCCCCACTTTATGTATTTGTAAACGTTAATGAGATACCCCTCAATCTCCTCTTCTTCAAGCTGAAGAGCCTCAGCTCCCTCAGCCTTTCATCACAAGGGAGATGCTCTTGCTACATGCATTCTGCAACACAGTGCCTTAGCCTTTTTAAAATCACTTACATGAGGTACTGCTTCACACTGCCTTTAGTTTGCATCTCTGAGTTTGGAAACCTCTTTTTATGCCATTTGTCATAGATGCAGAATAGACTCAGACTTATGCGCTCCTTTGTCCTTCAGGCAACACCAGCTCCTCAAACATCAGCTCCGTCTTCCCTGCCACCCAAGTCCTCCATTAAAGACTTATTAATTGTGTGCTAACATAACAGATTGTCTACAAAACCAAGTGGTTTATGCCAAGATGATGTTTTTCAATCTGCAAAACCAGACATGGTTATTTTATGGATTAATTCTCTTCAGTATCCCTCACATAGTTGAAGAGAACAAGGCACAAGAAAGTTAGTCAGATGTTTATTTAGCATGACCAACAGTTTGGCAAATTAGCGCTTTCCACCAACACGAGGAGCAGAAACCTTGACTGGTTTCACAATCTTCTGCTTAGGTGCTGCCTTTGTTGGAGCCTGTAGAGAAAGAATAAAATATGAGCAAAGAGAAGCAACTTATCTGCAGTCCTCAGCATGTCCCTGTATATTTAAGATCTTGACAGGAATTTGTCAATTTAACATCAGATGAGATTAGTTACAATCTTACATCAGATTAGAATCATGTTAGTAGCTAGTGTACCACTGCAAGCTTACAACATGCATGATCCCAACATATGGTATGTATTCCTGAGAAATAATGAAATAGATGCTAGCATTCATTAATATACTGTTACCAAGTTCTTAGATAGTGTATTTATTACATTCAGACAAGTTTTTAGCTACCAAGAGTCTCCAGCATATGGTTGGAAAATTGTTTTACTGTAATACTTTTTTTTTCTGTAATAAAGGTCTACTTTATTCAGCTGTTTGATTACGTTTAGTACAAAGGTTTGATCAAGGTGCAAGATTGAAAAAGGATAAACAAATGCTTATTCCTAACACAAATGCGAATTTCCAGTGAAGCACTGCAACAGAATGTTGTGTTACATTCCATCTTGTGCTTTCTATCCACCTATTGCATCTTACCTTTGCAGCAGAAACAGCGGTTTTCTTGGTTGCCTGCTTAGCCTTTTTGGCTTCTTTTGCAGCCCTGTTAATTCATAGCAAAAAACCAAAAAGTAACTTATCTGTGTCTGCTCTTTGCTGTTTCTTTGTCTCAGCACTGCAACAGCTGCTCAAGACCAAGAAAAGAATGCATTATTTCAGGTTTATCCTTTGCATTCAGTACTCTCTAAGAGGACTACTACAGAGACAGTAGAACTGTGTATGGAAAAAAAAAAAAAAGCAGTATTTTCACAAAGGAAGTCTCCTCTCTGCAGCTACTATCTCTTTCTGAAACCACTCAGTATTACCTCCAAATATACCGATTAAAAAAAACACCACAAAAACAAATCACAAAAGAAGCTTGTACAACACAAAGCTCATCTAGAGTTTAAGCTCTTGTATGGAAAGCGTGAATAATCTTTGTAAAGCCTAGGATAGCTGCACTTATCTCTGATTTCTCACCTAATAGCTTGTTCCCTCTGTGCCTTTCGTACTTCAGGCTTCTGATTTCGTTTAGCCATAATCTCAGCTAAAGACGCACCAGTGATAGCTCTCTGAAACTTAACAGCACGACGCGTGCGCTTCTTTTGTATTTCTTCCTAAAATGGCAGGAGATGAAGACAGACAATTAGTATCACAAAACACTAAGTGCATTAAAAAGTTATACAAAGAAGCTGCTATTAAGAGTGAAGATATTACAAAACTGCAGATTCTACAGATGTAGAATTTTATTCCTCAATTTGTTAGAACTGGTTTTTTTCTCTGATTTGTCAAAGTACATGAACAGCTAAAAAATCCAATTCTGCTTTGCAAGGTAGGAAAAAAAATCTTTTGGAAGAATGTCACTAGTTTAGCCTTCCATAATTCCCAGAAAAAAAAGGAGGGATACTGTGGGAAAATGGTTGCATGAGAAAAAGCACCTAGATGTTTTGCAGCTGACTGAGGAACGTGTTAATCATAGCACACAGCTGGTGTAGCTGGGGAGGCAAGGCCACACTATCTTTGGCTGTTGCAATTATACAATAACAGGTTGTTTTTGCAGTAAGAAAGGCATGGGAAAAGCAGGAGGGACTGATCCTTTGTATATGCACCAATTAGGAGCTCAGCTTTGCACTATGTATGAGTTAATTAACTAGAGTATAAATATTGGGTAAGCACAATTAATAAACGAAGCTCGTTGATCACTCATATTGAGCGACAGCGTCTTCCTTCCGTCGGCGACGACAGGATACAGTCTGCTTTGATGGAATATTCTGAAAGGAAAACTCTTCTGAAAAACACCTCCCACCTGTTTCAATCAAGTGGGATCACACTGCTGCTCGCCACTGAGCATCAGCTTTCCTTCTCCAAACAAACTGGTAAAAACATTGATTTACAAATAAGTAAGTAATACCTTCTAAACTCTGTTTTGCTGTGCAAGTTTTTCTTTAAATGCTGAAAATACCTCATGCTATATGCCTTAGTAACTTCTCTTTTTCATACAGTGCCAGCTACAAAGGAAAGACCTCCTACTAAGTTTTCAAGAAGTGTCTGTGAAAAGTTCTCCTACCCTTTAACCTTCAAATCACCTTTTGTTATTACTGTTCAGGAAGTTTACAAATCCAAACTTTCAGCAAGTCTGTGTATTATACAGGATTACTCTCTAAAACGAATTTTTTAAACCCTACACCACTCATTCAATTGTTAAAATCTACTGATCCTGCCGTATTTCTGAGTGGTCCCTCAAAGAAGTGCAACAACCCCTATATAGGGCTTTCACTGAACCAGTTACCTTTCAAACATAAAGTAGCATATGAACTCGTGTCAATGCACTCACATCTTCATCATGAACGGCCAGCCTTCATCCTAGTTATACGGGTCACGCTTCTGGTCATCACCAGCTTACTAAAGTTACCTCTATTCTAACGGGCCAGTGACCGTATATTTTGGAAAGCCTGAGTGTGCCATTAACCGGTACATACTTACCGACTGTCCTTTCTTGTGTTTACGTCTATACAGAACGGTCCAGTTGATTTGACGAGGGTTTCTCTTGGAAAGGAATGCAGACTCACATTTTGCATTCAAGAACTGAAAAACCTACAAAGTTAAAAGTACTCGGTGTAAGCTTTGTTTCTCTGAAAAACGTCACCACAGTTTACATTAACACACTAATTTGTTCTTTGATTCAGTGTTTTTCAACGCTGATGTTCTTTTATTTCTTTACACAGCTGTCAGTTACAAATTTTAGAATATAATTTAAACTTTGGAATTTATTATATTGATTAAACTGATCTCTTTTTGAGGCATTCTGAAGCAGCTTAATTTAAGAAAAATTCTAATTACCACTTGAACCCACTGCTTCATTGTATGCTGGGCACAGCATCAAGAGCCAGATCCAGCATCGTACCTTCCAACTGTCTGTCCTCAAGGTACCATATGCTTCCTCTACATGTAAAAACCTGGCCTAAGGGACAGATGGATAATACCCTGACCAATTCCTTCTTGCATAGTTACCCCAACCTTCTTTCCTAGAATAACAGGCAGAATTAGCAGGCTGACTTGTTGTTAGCTACACAAGTCAATTTTAATTAATTTCCAGAAAAGCACCTTAGGAATCAATCTGTTTACTTAGACTGTATTCATTTTGCAGGAGATTTTGTACAGCAAGGCAAGGACATAGTTTAGTGATGGGCTTGGCAGTCCTAGGTTAGTATTTGTACTTAACGATCTTAAAGGACTTTTCTAACCATAATGAGTCTGTCATTCCATGAAAATGACTTCTGTAGATGTGAATAACCTATTTGTATTGACAGTCCAAACTGTACATCATACAGGAGCCTAACAAGGCTCTGTCTTTCCTGTTTATCCTAACAATCTGCACTAAATTGATTTACAAGTCCAGTTATTTGCTTCAGCAAATCTCAGTATTAGATGAAATACACCTAAACAGCATTTTCTACAGAAGTCTCATATTTTGGCCAGATGCTTGAAAGCGCTCTTCCCAAACCACAACCTAGAACCCGGCTCAAAATCCTAAGCTGTAGCACCAGCATAGCTCTCCCGCGGAGCAAGTCTGACAGCAGTCTTGGCACCCAGACACGGACAGAAACACAGCGATGCTGTTCTCACGCTGACCAATACGAGCCGTTCCCGCAGACGTGACAGCAACGCGGCCAGAGACCCCGGTCGACACCGAGCTCCCCAAGTACGAAGCCTTCGCTTCCCCCTACACCGCGCCAGCCCCTCTCTCGGGCTCACCGCCCTGCCCCTCCTGTAGGGCCCGCTCCTGCACGCCACGCGACACAGCGGCTGGTCCTCTCCCACGGGGCCGTCCCAGGCCTCTGCCTGCCCCCGACCTCACCTTCCCGTCAGTGCGGGCGTAGCGGCGTCCATGTCCCGGGTAGATCTTGTACCCGCTGAAGCTGCACAGCTCGACCCTGCGCGGGAGAGAAGGGTTAGCGAAGAGAACATGCTAGCGGGGAAGGCAAAGAGAGGCCCTGCAGCAGCCCGCTCGCAGCGGATGGCTCCGGATGGAGCGGCGGGGAGCCGCTGATCCTCTTACTTCATGATGGCGGCTACTCCGAAGCGGGCGGCGGCCTGGCCCGAAAGGAAGAGAGGCTGACAGGAAACGGCGTTCTGTGCGCCGCGCGCAGCACGCCGGGACGGCCCCCTGGGCGCAGGGGCTGTTGGGAGGGGAGGCGAGACGGGAGCGGCGGGCAGCGGCTCCCCGGCTGGACGGGGCGCGGGGGCCCTGCGGGAGCGGTGGCGCCGGACGCCTCTTCCGTTGAAATCCCGCCGGGCGGCTCCATACGTGGGATCTTCCGTCTTACCGAGAATAAAAGATAGTTGTTTTTTCTCCTCGCGTAGTGAGGCAGACAGTTGGCGTCCGGCGCTCGGTTGCCTTGGCGGCGTTGGCAAGCGGGGGAGGTATGGCGGCGACAGGGGTTGTGGCGAAATCAGAGGCCGTTGTTTCGCCAGTCGGAGCGGGTAAGGGGAGCACCAGAGGCTGTGAGTGTACCGGGGGGGCTTTCGGGCAGCGTTGGAGGTGCTGGGGTCAGGCCAGGCGTTGCGCTGGCAGGGGTTTGTTTGGGTCCCCGTTGTGCGGCGTTGAGAGGCGGCGGCACGCGGCGCACTGTGGGAGCTGTAGTGTGGGGAGAGCCGTTGCGCTCGGCGCCGCACCGCCTTTCGCACTACAAGTCCCCAAAGGCCCCGCGGCCCTTGATGTGGGGCGCGAGTGGGCTCGGCTGAGAGGGAGTTGAGGCGGCATTGGCGGGGAGGGAGCTCGCCCTGTCCTTCGGGAATGAGAAAATGAGTTGTCCGCTCTCCTCGTCTCTCTCCATATTCGCCTCCGCTTATGTCCGGCACCCGAGTTCCCCAAGTGGGGCTGGATGCGGTCAGGACAGCAACGAGCGAGGAGGCCGACGTTGGCGCAGCTTCCCAGGCTCAAGCAGCCCACCCTGAGGAGCGGGGTCACTCCTCAGCAGCGGCTTGGGTTCCGGCCATGAATTGGGGGAACACAGAGAGGAACTGTACTTCCTACTGAGCTCCGGGCACCTGAGAAGGGATTTGTCCGTAGCCTTGTAGAAGCTAGGCCGGGAGGTGAAATAAGATACCTTTATCCTACGGTTGATGGCAGAGAGGTCTTGGGAGATGACTTCTCTGAGGTTGACGTTTCTTGTTTCCTGCCGCCATCCTAAAGGGTGGAACGTTATAATAATGCAAGTCTGGCTTTGACAGCAGAGGCTTGAGCAAAAATTGTGAGCTTCTGAGGTCTATTAATGTACATAGCTGATAAATAAGTAATTGTAAAACATTTTCCTGGATACTAAGAGCCTGTAAGGAAATACTCATTCCTGAAGCATTACACCAATCAGTTTTTGCAGTATGAGATTGTATTAACTTTCTTAGAGATGTATAGTTTGTGCTGTGTACTGAATAGTCATGCTTAAGTAAGCAAACTAAAGCACCCCATCTTGCTGCGAGAAGGAGGACAATTTCCCTACAATCTGGGACCTTTGGTTATCTGAATCTTCAAGCTGTCTGTAAAGGATACCCTCAGACAACTGAAATAGCACTTGCATCTGAGCTCTTCTAACACCTCTCCAAAAGACTCTCTTAATCTGGCATCATAGATAAGTAACTACAGCAAGACTGACTCCAGGATCATCTAGGTCTATAGAGAAACAGGTAGAGGATGATGCCATAGAAAGAGTTTCTTTGCACATGGTTATGTCTGTGCGTTAAGCGGTGATTCCTCAAATTGTGGCTGCCAGAAAGGTGCAAGAACCATGTGTAAAATCTGTGTTGACACCTCATATACATGAATGAAAGGATTACTCTTGTAATTCTATATTGTGGGTCACATCCTCTCTCCTCAGCATGGGACCGTTGGAATTTTCATAACAAGCCCTTGGTTAAAGTGACCACGTGGTTGCAGAGGTTGCTACGTATGTGAGAAACATGCATTACCTTATCCTTGAACAAAGATGGGAGTATGACTGTTTCTGGTACTACTGGCTCTGCATTGCTGTTCTCCAAAGCTCTGGGTGGCTGTGGATTTGAGAAGCAATGGAAATGCAGTAACTGTCATCAGAGATGCTTGTTAGAAAAGCATAATCTCTAGTTGATAAAATAGTACACCAAAAATTGTTTGTCTCCATCCTTAGCATAACTAAACCTAAAAGCCTGGAAGCTATAATAATAATAAGATACAATGCATGTTAGGCTAAGAACACTATTCTGGAATATGCTGCTGAAAAAGGTAGCATTGTTACTGAGCAGCTATTAAGAGAAGAACAAGCACTAGAATGGTATGTGTATGTAAAACACACAGTAGAAGCTTAATATATGAAATTTATTTTTAATAGTTATCACTGTGGGTACCTGGTGATTCAGGTTCCTTGTAGGTGGCCAATATTTTCCTTTTAGCTTTATATAAATAAACTTTTTTTTTTGCATGTAACATTTTGATTGTATGTTCCATTAATTAAATGATGTGCTAGCCTATTTAGAATTTACTTCTGCCCAAATGTCACCAGTACTGTAGCATGGCTATATAAATGGGTTCTTTGTTCTGAGTTTTCAATAAGTACTTTTCTGGATTATGGGACATTTAATCTGTCAGTGCTATTTGGAGACACAAGCACCAAAATCCCAGGGCAAAATGTGCCTGAGGATTTGGTCAGCAAAGTCCTAGAGTGGAATCCTTGTCTCTGAAATAGAGGTATTTCCTTCCTACCTAATAACTTCAGGCTGATAAAAGGGAGCATGTCTTAATACATCCGATAGGATATTTTAAAGGGAGTATTGAATCTTAAGTTTGTTCTTCTTTGAAGTTTAAGCTTCCAACTTCTGACAATGGAGAGGTGTCAGTTTTGGTTTCCCAGACTAAAACCTCTGCTTTCAGTTTGCAGCCAGATTTGCACTTTAAAAAAAGAAAAAAACCAACCAAACAGATGTAGGCTAAAAAGATTTTGTCTTTGAAATAAAGACAAGAGAAAGAAACTACAGGTTTTTATTCAATGGTATAAATGTTTGAAAACTTGTTAGTGGTAAGGCTGTTTATTTTCCTCTGGCTGAGGACTATCATGTGGATATATCACATTTATGAGTTAAGTGCCCTGATCTTGAAATACTGTAGTGGGGTGTTTGATGGAACTGTGCAGGAAGATGAAGTTTATAGTTTTTCACCCTCATCAGGTTTCCCATGTTGTGCTTGACGAAGGGATGGATGCTGCTTATCTTTTTCCCAGACTACTTTCCTTTTAAAAATTTTGTATGTGCATCTGATGGGTATGACTACTGTTGTTTGTGGAGTATGATCTCACAGATATGTGCTAGGCTTGTCCTGGGTTTGCTTGGTTAGATAGAGTGCCTACACATAGACAGGTAGTTGGCAAGCTACTCAAAACTTGAAATCTTTGGAGAACTGAAAAACTAGGAGGCTTTTAAAGTTTAAAGTTTTGAGGGTCATGCATTTAAATTTGACTACCAAAATTTAGCACTGCTTTCCACTTCAGAGGATCTGTTACTGACTTCCCAGAATTCTAGCAGAATTCTTTAATGGGACAGGGCCTGGAATGCGTATCTTACAGTAGCCATATCCGTTACTCTAATGTGTTTAGTCTGAAGTAATTTGCTTCAGTCTCATATATGAAGTGTTGACATTGGGACTTTTTTTTTTCCTTCTCTTTTTTCTTCTAAGGTTTGGTGGTCAACTGGTCAGGTCAAGGATTGCAAAAACTGTGTCCAACCTTACCGTGTGATGCTGATACTCACACTCTGATTCTGGACAAAAACCAGATAATAAAATTGGAACACTTGGAGAAATGCAGGAATCTGATGCAGGTCAGTGCTTTAACGTAATTGAAGTAAGTTAGGAGTTACTCTCTTCACAGAAAAGTAAATGATGGCTACCTAAAATAGAAAGCTTTGTGTTCAGTGTAGCTCTATGGTTGATAGTAGGGAAGACTGTTTAGCTAGTTACCTAGGTAACTAAAAATTAACTCAGTAAATCCTAATGGGAGAGTGTCATAAGAACACTTAGAATAATCACTGATAACCCGAATTTTGATACTTGTTAGTTTCTGAATACTTGAGCTTTGTAACCTTAAAAATAACTTTATCTTTCTTTTCTGTAATTGTAAACATGCAGACACACATACTAGACACACATTTGAGTTTCAGAACTCGTCACAAAGGCAGAGGATTAGTAGCCTTAATTTACCTTAATCTACATGACTTTTTTTCGTGTGAGATAGAAATAGCAAATGAGAAAACTGTGAAGTGAAAGGGATCCGTGTAGTCTTGTGTCCTGGGTTTGGCCAGGATAGAATTAACTCTCCCCAGCTGCCGCTGGGGGGCGTGGCCAGGCTGTTCAATCCCATGTGCCATCATGCTCGGGATATAAGGGCAGCAGCTGGGCCGGGGTGGTGCTGCGGCCAGTGCGGGAACTGCAGTTCTGCTGTCGGGCTGAGCATCGGGCTGAGCGCGGGGCATTGCTCGTTTTTCTTTGTCCTTTGGCCATCATTGTAACTGCCTACTCATTGTGGGATTCTATTAAACTGTCCTTATCTCAACCCAGAAAGTTCTACAATTCTCTTTTGATTCTCCTCCCCATCCTGCTGAGTTGGGGAGGAGTAACTGGGTGGTTTTATTGTTGTTCAGTCAGGGCTAAACCACCACGTCTTGTTAACATCTCGCTTCACGTAGGCTTTGGTGCTACTAGTGCTTATCCTTAAACTGACCGCTGCTAGTATTAAAATTAGGTTTATGAGGGTATTAGTGATAACAATGTTAAGACTCTGCATGGTGCTTGCAAAAAAATTAATTCATTTGTAGCCAAGCTTTACAAGTCACAGAACCACAGAATGGTAAGGATTGGAAGAGACCTCAAGAGATCATTTAGCCCAACCTCTTGCTAAAGCAGATTTACCTAGATCAGGTCACAGAGGAACTTGTCCAGGTGAGTTTTGAAAACTTCCAGAGAAGGAGACTTTACACCCTCCCTTGGCAACTCATTCCAGTGCTCTTACCTCACAGGAAAGAAGCTTTTCACTGTGTTCCACCTTATGTCCATTACCTCCAGTCCTGTTGCTAGACACAACAGAAAAAAGTGTTTACCCATTCTCTTGACATCCACACATTTGTAAGTGTTGATGATGTCCACTCTCAGTCTCCTCTTCCCTGGCTAAATAACCCCAGGTCTCTCAGCCTTTCCTCATAAGGAAATACTCCAGTCCTCTCATCTTTATAGCCCTCCGCTGGACTCTTCTCTGGAAGTTCCCTGTCCCTCTTGACCTGAGGAGCCCAGAACTGGACACAGGACTCCAGATGAGGCCTCACCAGGGCAGAGTAGAGGGGGAGGAGAACCTCCCTTGACCTGCTGGCCACACTCTTCTTGATGCATCCCAGGATGCCATTGGCCTTCTTGGCCACAAGGGCACATTGCTGGCTCATGTTCAGTTTATTGTCAACCAGGACTCTCAGGTCTCTCTCTGCAGAGCTGCTCTTCAGCAGGTCGACCCCCAGCCTGTACTGGTGCCTGGGATTGTCCCTCCCCAGGTGCAGGACTCTGCGCTTGTCGGTGTTGAACCTCAAGAGGTTCCTCTCTGCCCAACTCTCAAGGCAGTCAAGATCCCACTGAGTGGCAGCACAGCCTTCTGGGCAATCAGCCAGTCCTCTCAGCTTGGTGTCATCAATAAACTTGCTGTGGGGTATTTATCTCAATCAGGTCAGTGATGGAGATATTAGATAAGGCTGGCCTCTGAACCAAATCCACATTAGTTACCACTGGAAGTGTCTCCAGATAGATTTAAAGTCACTCAGTAGCTCCTAGAGAGACAAGCTAAATGGGATAGAAGAGGTGGGGCTTGTTGCTACAACAAACCTTCACCAGTCTGCCAGCTTGGTGGTTATGTTATTAATGTGTATGTCTAATCAGGATTTATCCTTAAAAAAAAAAAAAGTGATTTATATCTCTGTTAGCACGTGAAATGTACTTTGTCCTCTTCCTTGTCGATGGTAAATATGACATAACACCAGGGATAGTGTAACAAGTTGCTCAATGATTTGGCAGTTGTGATTTTAAAATCATTTTTTCACATGACACAAATCCTCATTCATTCTTCTTTAGCCATTGCTAGGAGGATTTCTTCTGAAGTTTGCAGCATGGGTTATGACAACTGTCTGTGATTAGTGATTTATTTCCTGGGGATTTTTCAGGGTTTTTTTGTGCCTGTGTTATTTGCTTGAAAATGGAACATACAGATTGAAGAAGTTCTTGTTGGAGTAGATTTTAATTAAAAATAAAGGCCTACTCACTCTGTGCACTTTAATAGTTAAAACTATTTATTTTATTTGTGTGACAATCTGCAGCTCTCTGTAGCCAACAATCGTTTGGTGCGAATGATGGGTGTTGCAAAACTGACTAAGCTCCGAGTACTGAACTTGCCTCATAATAGCATTGGGTATGTGGAAGGGCTGAAGGATTTGGTGCACTTGGAATGGCTGAACTTGGCAGGAAATAACCTTAAGGTGAAGTATTTATTGTTTATATGTTTTCTAGAAGAAAGTTTAGTAGAAATTTGGAAAATAGTTCAAAGAAATTTGCATATGTTTCTGATTTCAATTGGAGTAAATGCTGAAGTTTTATATCCCCTGGTTTATGAAATAGAAGAGGGCAACTTTTGGATAATAGTTTCATCTTAAAGATGGTAACTCCTGTCCTATTTTGGGGACTATCTCGCAATTCTAAATACATCTTAATATCAAATAATTTCTTTTTTTCCTAGATAACTATGTAAAAAAAACATTGTTTTGTTTTGGATTACTTATCCAGTGGATTTGAGCTTTCAAAATACTTTTTACAATTATTGATACTTGGTTTTATTTGATGATTAAAGAGTTACTGTAACTTCTTTGTTTTTGTAGGCCATTGAACAAATCAATTCCTGTCTATCTCTTCAGCATCTTGATTTGTCCGACAATAACATAGGTCAATTAGGTGATCTCTCCAAGCTTACATCGCTGAAGGTAGATGCTATTTTATCTCTGTTACAGCCTCTCAAAGATAATTTCTTTGTGCAAAATTGCTGCCTTTTACAGCATTCATTATTCAAACACTAGCCTTTAAAGAATTTTAGTTAATCACTGTAATTTCTGAGGGAAGCATGTAAGAATTTGTTTCCTTTCTTTTCAAGTTGCAGGAACTGAGATAGTGAATTTTCAATAAGAAATGGCTTTGATAATGTGGTGAGATCTTGTTCATAACTCTCAGTTCTCTTGTCTCATGTCATAACTCAAGACCCAGCATAGTGTTAACTGTTTCAATATGAACACTTGTAGAGAAAAAATATTTCCAAATACCTTTTTTTTTTTTTAACTGTGGCTATACTTCAGTTCTACATTTTAGAATGAGAGTATTTTGCTCTAAAACATAAAAAATAATTTTTCCTTGCTGGAATAACAAAAAAAAAAAATGCTGATACCAGAAAACCTTAATTATGGACTTTAGTGTCTGTTGTGCAGGTATTGCCTGAAAAAAAATACAGAATTTTGGTCAAACATGCATTTCATCACTGTATTTTTATTTTATAGACTCTGTTGCTACATGGAAATATTATAACTTCACTTCGCACTGCCCCTCTTTGTCTACCTCGGAACCTGACTGTTTTTTCTTTGGCAGAAAATGAAATCAGAGACTTAAATGAGGTGAGATATAGAAGATGGATCACTTTGTCTTTAGGTAGACTGAAAGCAGATAGTTGAATAAATCATAGAGAGCTTTTCATGGTTGAAGGTTGAAACCTGAGCTGAGTAACTGCTGCAGAGGACTTCTGCAGCCATGTGTTTAGAACAGACTTTTGAATTGCACTTGTTGCAACTCAACATTTTGGGCCCATGTTGTATTTTGTCTGTTTCTCAAACAGTATATAAGAGAAACAAATATCTTACCTCTGCTTTTTTTTTAATTGTTTTGTTTGTGTGTTTGGTTTTGTGGTGTGTTTTTGTTTGTTTGTTTGTTTTTAAAATATAAGTAGCAGCCAAAACTATCTATTGGAACTCCATGTTGGAAGGAAAAAATCCTCTATTAGTAATACATTCCTCTTCAAAACTGGACAGTGTTTCTCTAGCTTGTTGGCTTGTCATTTGTTTTTGTCAAAATATCAGTGCTCATTGCAGTGAACTGAAATTGTAGAAATACATGAAACCACATCCCCAGATTTTAAGAGAAGCTAATAATTTTCAAGGGTTAGAGTACTTACAGAGAATGAATGGGAAAATGGCAGTAGTTGACAGAAAGTCCTTTGAAGGTGTTCATGTTCAAAAATCAAATGTGTTTTTGGGATGTGTTTGTAATTATGCTGTTTTGTGTGAGATGTCTGGGAGAAATGTGGTAGGTTCTGTAAGGGTTTAATGAGTTCTGTTCAGTTAACAAGTATATCTTGTTTTCTCAAGGTTTCTTTCCTGGCTTCTCTTTGTCACTTGGAACAGTTGTCAATTATGAACAACCCTTGTGTGATGGCCACACCTTCTATCCCTGGCTTTGATTACAGGCCATATATTGTCAGCTGGTGTCTGAATCTGAAAGTTCTTGATGGATATGTGATTTCCCAGAAGGAAAGGTGACATGATACTATTAAATAAAGTTTGGCTAAACTGAAATTGCATTTGAATGTAATAATAGAGAAGTATTAATGATCTGAAATTTTGTTTGTCTTCCTAATGCCCATTTAACATGACTTTTGCTATTTTTTCCATCTCTTACACCAGAATTAATATCTAAGATCACGTGTTAATTTGAGTAGATGTATAAGGTTAAGCTTTTATTTTTAACTTAACCTCGCAGTAACACTTTTACAAAGCAAATCTGTGGCATCAGTTTATCAATGATTTGTTACTCCTTCCAGGCTTACAGCATCTTTGTCTTTGCAAAATGAGACAATCAACAGATATTAAATCTATTATCTTGGGGGAAGCTCAAGCCTGAACTATTATAAAGGGCCTAATTTGTATGTGCATTTCTAAATTTGGTGCTTTTTTTGTATCAGTCAAATACTGTTTTGCTGAAATTTCTTGTTACTGTATCATTGTGGTCACATATCATTATGACAGTAGAAATGTCTTCTTAAAGTTCTTGACATCAGAACAGTCCAAGCATAAATTCAATATATTCAAGTCCAATAATTAACATATTCTAGGGCATTCATGCATTTTCTTTTTCCCTATTACTGAAATTAAAAGCTGCCCTTTTTGTCAAAGAGAAACCGATTCTGTTTCACTATAACATACTACGACTTTCCCGAGAAGTTACTTGTAAAAATTCTAGCAATTTCTTTAGTGACTAAGGGAGCTGGGGGTGGTGGTTCTGTATTAATTGTGTTATTATATAGATATAGTACTTTAAAGGAATCTGAACAGATTTCAGTTGTTGAAAACTTTCAGCAAGATTTGCTGGTTTTGCCTGTTCTGCATGTTTGTATGAATTTTTCTGTTTCTGTGAAAGCTTTGCTGACAAACTCATTAAAACAAATGTGTTTTCAGTGTTCAAAGACTATACACAGGTAAAGCAGAGACTGCATAGTTTTGGTCAGGTTTTTTGTTTCATCAATGTGAGAGAATACTTTATTCATTATTCTGGTAATGAAATTTGCAGTTCCTCTGGGCACTACACATGTTCTAAGATTTGAATAAATTTGAGATTAGCTCTTAGGTACCCACTAGAAGAACAGTGATCACAGGAAAGTTAGGGATTTTATCTGTACTTCTTTAATGGTCATAATTTCCCCCCTCTCCTAACAGTTTGAAAGCAGAATGGCTCTACAGTCAAGGTAAAGGAAGATCATATCGACCTGGGCAGCATGTTCAGCTAGTCCAGTACTTGGCCACTGTTTGTCCTCTTATATCTACGTACGATCTTCAGACTGAAGAGGATGCCAAACTAGAAAAAATACTAAGTAAGCAAAGGTAAGAACCTCTTATTTCTCTATCGTTAGAGAAGGTGCTTGAGAATGTAATTATATTTCTTATTATGTGTTGGATATAATAAGATTTCCTTTTAAGTATTTCTAGGTGACAGTAAGGGCTGGGGATGGAAAGAGTAATGGAGGTACAGGGGAAGGAGAGTTTTCCTGCTTACTGAGACATCTAGGGGATATTGTTCTCTTTATCTGTAGGACATTGAAGGGGATTTGGTTTAGGACTGTGATTAAAATAAACTAGCTACTGAGATTTTTTTTTTTTTTTTTTTTTGCCATGGAGAAAGTGAGGAAAATTAAAAAAGGAGCATAGATTAACTTTTGCTCTGGTTATAAAGGAAAACTATTGTGGTACACTGGTGTGTTAGCCACTTCTGTGTTGCTAGTGTGTTCTTTCTTAGTGTTAAGGTTGTCCTTTGAGGGGTGCTGTTCCCAGTGATGCCCTTAACTATATCTTGCATCTCTGATGTGTCAGCAGAGGCCCTTCTAGAGCCTGCTGGTTTTGCCAGCAGTAGCTGTTTTGCTAAGGTCTGTACAGGTAGATGAGAAGAGTTACCATGGTAAACTTCCCTTCCATGAAAAAGTAAGCTAATAGGGATTAAAACCCAGAAAACATCACCATACAGATATCCCTATTCCCCAGGATCTATAGGCACACTTTTTTTGGCAGAGAGATCGGGGCAGAAGATTCAGCTCAAAGGAGCAGGCTACGTTAAATGGCATAGTGTGGGTAGAAAGTTGGGCAACAAAAGTGTTGTGGTAAGCTGGAGGGCATCATCTCATCAAAAAGTCTGGAAACTTGGGAGCATCTGCAGGGCTACAACATACTTAGTCAATATAGATTCATCTCCAGGAGGAAATTATAGAAATGTTGGGTCCATTTCAGAGGAGAAGGTATAATAAAAGCATATTGACATTGGAATGTCCAGGTAAGTGTTCTGACGTTCAAGTAAAAATGTACCTGCCTACTCTCCATATGTGTATAAATACCTCATGTTTTTCAGTCTATAGTCAAGTTTGCATGTTGGATTTTTCTTTTCTTGTTTCTTTTTTGTGATACATGTAATGAAGCAGAACAGGCAGGAGGAAGGGGAACAGGAGCAGCCTGTGCAATCCCCAACTTTGTGAGTAGTCCTGTAGTAGTCTTCTTAGGTGTAGGGAATATGCATAACTAGCATCTTGTTTAGAATGGTTTGATCACTTGTTTCCTTTAAAGTAGTTGATAGTTTCTTTTAGATGGCTTCTATACCAAAAAAAGGTTTAAAAGAAATGTAAAATCGCTTGGACCTCTGTGCTTAGGCTCCACCAGAGGCAGCTGATGCATCAAAACCAAAATGAAGAACCACCCACGTCTTCTACCAGCAAAACACTGCCAGTTACCTCTGAACGCAGTAGTCCAGCCCAGCCAGCACAGAAAGTTCTCGAAAGTGGTAAGAAGCTAATCTGCACCTGTGATCTAGCCTGTGGCAATAATGTTTTTAATTATTATTTTGAACATAGATAACTTTGCGGAGAGGCTTTCAGAACAAGGCTTTGTTATTATTTTTATTTTGTTGGGTTTTGGAGATTGTCAACTGAAGTTACACTTTGTTTTCTAAAAATACATTCCATGCTTATTCATGTCTTAAAATGCTATTGTTATGTGAAAGCCACATTCCAGTAAACTAAAGAGTTATATCTGATAAAAATGTAACTTCTCCAGAGGGAGACATTTTGTGCAATTTACTGTACTCAGTATTTGCAAAGTTTGTGGATGTTACTGGGATAAGTAGCTATTGTCCTTATTGTTATATAGAAATAACACTGTCACTAGCATTTTAGATCTTCTTAACATGCCCAGGTTCTAACTATCTAAAGAAATTGTGAATCCCTGTGACTTAAATGAAGAGATGTTATCAAATACTATGACACGTTTGAATATGGCTTTCTGCCTACCCAGAACCTGTCATCCAGAAGAATTCTTCGGTTGGACCAAGTGCCAATGATGACCATTCCTATGCAGTAAAGAACATTTTTCTTGAAAGAAGTTTTCACAAGGAGCTATGCCTTGAAGATATACAGACAGATGAAGACAAGTTAAATAGCAGCCTTTTATCCTTGGAGTCTACTTTCATGCCAATTGCTTCAGTGTCTCCTACTTCAGACCTGAAGCAACATGGAATTAATTTGGGCCTAGAAGATGATAACAATACAGTGATTGAACACATGAGAGATGTTAATAGCAGAGAAACAGCTATCAAGCAAGAAGCTTCATGTGTTACAAGAAAGCAGTCAAACAAAGTGGTGGTAAGCGTGGAAACTCAAGAGAATATCAAAGAGAGTAGGGTTCTGTTATCTCCTGATCCAGTAATAGCTAGCCTGACTACTAATACTAACAACTATTTAGCATCCTCTGAAGAACAAGTTCAGCATAGCCACCCCAGCACCTCAGGAGATGCTGAATCAGGAGTTAAAGCTCTTTATCCTGTCCAGGTGACTGCAGAAGGTTCCGGTTCATCAGCTGTTGTCAGTCAAGGCACAGATGAACTGCAAAGAATGACTAAAGCGGCTACAAAGCTTCAAGCCTGCTGGAGAGGGTTTTACACAAGGAACTTTCATCCCCGAGCAAAGGAAGTGCGATATGAAATTCGACTCAACAGAATGCAGGAGCACATCATTTGCTTAACTGATGAAATAGAAAAGTAAGTTGAGTTCATTCAGTGTATTTTCAAATATGAATGAAGATAACCATTGTTCCAGGATATTTCAGAACAGGTAAAATGGGTCAATCTAACTACTCATAGTAGAACCCAATATCAGTGATTACAATAGAGGATTGCTTTGTGTAGGATAAGCACAGCTATGCATGTAGCTGCTCATATGGAATGCCTTTTATGAGTGAGTTGGGTTAGAACATGTTTTTCTATTCCTCTATTAGCAGCACTTGCATGGTTCTCTGCATAATCAAAATATAATTGGCTATGTCTGTTGTGGTTTTTCTAACTCAGCTCCTAGCAATTACAAACCCTATAAATTAAATGTGCATAGCAAGGGTTAGAGGTGAAAAGAATTCTCTCTGCTTTGCATGATAAAATTTTAAAATGCAATTTCTGTGCTTGGTTCCAGAGTTTTTTTGATCGTAGGAGTCCACATTTGGATGAGATAATTATCAAAAGTTCCTCAATTTGTAAGATTTAAATTGCAAAATTGGTTAATATCTTTCTGGATCAGCCTAGGAACTGATGATCTGATGGGCTCTTTACTGTCACAAGTGACAAAAGTCTGGTGAATCAAGCTGAGCCCTCTGTGAACTTCAGAAACAGCCGATGCTTATGCATCATGACTGCCTCCAAGTGATATCTATAGGGAAGAAGATAATTTAAAATGAAGAAGCACTATTTAGAGTTTGGAGTTTTTGTGCAGGTAAAAGAGGCACATCTACTCAAAATTAAGTGCTCAGGTTCAGCTTACAAAAAAGGGCACTTAAAGTACTGGCAAGTCAATAAATGTGCTGCAGCAAAAGGAAGAATAATGTTAATGTAACTCTGAAAAAGAAACCTGAAGTCAGCATCTGGATACTGGTGGCAAGCCAGACTGCAGTAATGTCTTCATGTTGTAGGTTTTGTTGTATCTTCAAAGAGTGCTGTTACATAAGTAGGCATTTTTGTGTATTCTTTGATCTTGTTACCCAAGTGTTGCCTATTTAAGGTACATAAATCTGGATGTGTGTCTTGCAGACTAAGAAAAGAAAGAGAGGAAGATAGGATTCAGAGACTTGTACAAGAGGAAGCTGTTAGATTTCTTTGGAACCAGGTAAATAGTTTTAGTCCTCTTATTTTTCTGCTTACATAGGGAATTTGCAAGGCATTGTTTCATACTGTAGATCCTGAAGAAATAGTCAATATGGTCAACTTATTAGAATCTAATTGTCATGTTTGCTATACTGGTATTCTGGGGGAAAATACATTCAGCAGTATTAGTGCAGAAACACTGTTTTTGCTAAAAAAGGTTAAATTATAGCATGGTGTGAGGAGGAGGGCAAAATGCAAGGGAAGCTAAATAAATATAGCAGAAGTGTGAAGAATGATGTTACCGCTGCATGCCCATGGTGAATCAAATGGTGTCAAGCTATGCTTCTTGCAAGCAACTAATTTCTAAAGTAGAAAAGTTATTAGTACCTCTTACAATAAGCTAGTCTTCTAAAAATAAGACTGTTTTCTTGAGCATGGATTATTTCATAATGGTTCCTCCTAGTTTCTGCTTTTAAGAGCAGATAGATTTTTCTTCAGGTACTTGAACAAGGAGGCTTGTATGCTGTATCAGTTTTGAGCATCTAGGTTTAAAAGCCTTTAATTAACAATGGGAAGAACGTATTTTCTATAAAGGTGTAGCAAATCTTCTGATAGTTCACTTGGCTTTAAATCTTGTAGTAGAGCTTTGCTGATGGCAAGAAATACCCTAGAAGTCAAAGTACTTTCGTGGTTGCATTCCATAAGGAAATTCTCTCTATACTTTGCAGGTGAAATCCCTTCAACGATGGCAGCTTTCAGTCATGCAAAATGTAGGTGCCACTTGGCAACCTGGGATCCCTTCAGCCAGTGCTCTCATTCCCTCTGAACCATCTACTCGACCATCCACACTTGAACAAGAAACCCCACCAGATGTTAGTTCTGTTTTGTTAGTTCCAGACAGTGAAGCTTTTCAGGAAAAGTCTTTGTTGCAGTTCCCAGATTCTGGATTTCAATCTTCCATGGCTGATCAGGATCATGCCAGTGACTTATGTAGCTCTGAAAATAGTTTAACAGAAAGAACTGAGAGCTCTCTTTCAGTGGAAACTGTCAAACAGTGTATCGGTTCTGTTTCAACATATTCTTCAGACGTAGAGGATGGCCATGGGGAATGTGGGCAGAGTAAAGAGAGCTCTGGTAATGAGCAAGACAACAGCCTAATACAACAGTATTTGAAATCTATTCAGCAGCTGGAAGAGGCTGATGAGGGAACAAATTGCAGTGATGAAACAGAAGCTAACCGGCCACAAATTGGTGTTTCAGCAGAAAGCCAAGATTCTTCATCTGACATTGTAGATCTTCCTCAAGATGCATCTTCCCCAGCCCAAGGTGAAATCAGTCAGACAGCAGAAAGCTGCAAACGGAATTCAGGAATAGGAGAAGTGAAGCCAACGGACTGTGATTCTTCATTTCAGATGGTTCATGTTGGAATAGCTGTATAGTAGGCTCAGTTCCACCAATGACAATGGGATTCCATTTAACTTTCTTTTTTTCCATCAATACAAAACTTGTTTTTTCGTGCGTGCTGTTTCACATTTTGACTCACATTACCAGTTTGTTTTAAGTTGGTATTTTATTGTTATTGCTGAGAACTGATGCTAACTATGCTAACTTGAAATCTGCAGAGTTCTCAGTGACAGTCGTTATGCACTTTATTTTCATAAACTGATAAACAGTTACAAATATAAATATAGGTAACATAAAACTGATATTACAATAACTGGCTTCCATAAATTAGTTCTGAAGATTAGGGGTGGTGATGTATTCGCTGTAAATTCTCTTTGGTGAATGTGTTGATAAGTTTTTGAAGTCTTTCTAAAAGTGGAATTGATCTCTTACTTTGCAAATGTAAGGAAACACTATGAGGAGAAACTGAACCAGTATAGGCAATGTGTAACATGTATGGATACAGCCTGATGAGAAAAATGAAAGTAGTTGCCTTTCAGACTTCTTTTGGCTTTAACAAGAGTAGTTTGGTCAGTGTTTCAAAGATGCATTCCATAAAACTGATGTCCAAGTCAGTGACTTTTTTGTCATTTCCTTGAAGCTGCTGATTAGGTCATTTACATATGCACTGAAACAAGGACTTACAGGAGTGAGACCTTAGGGAACTTCAAACAAGCTTTGACCTTTGTTTGCCCTGAAGCTGAATTTCCCTGCTTTCTCAGGTAAAACTCAAACTGGAACCAGTAGCAGCCTTTACTAAACAAGGATTTCAAAAGGGACATCTGTCATGAGACTATTGTTTCTAAGACAGCACTGCTGGGTTACAGCAGCAGACCTCGTGATGTGTGTTTTTTTGCTTCCACGAGGATGCTTATGTCACTGTGGGGTTTGGATCTGCATGACTTTCAAGACATTTAGTGTGCTTGATGGATCACAGGTACTTCTGTGTACAGGTATAAATAGCAAAAGCAAATGCCATGACTTAAAACTATTTCGTGACATATCTGTTGGGGGGGTGGGTTGTTTGTTTCTTTGTTTTCTCTTTATATCCAGTATTTGACATTCTAATTGGATGTGGATAAAAAGGTGTGTTTCTTCCCTGTTTGCAGATGTGCTACATTATTGAGGCTTTGCTTTCCACTTAAACACTGAGAATGCTGTAGGATTTATATCTTGCCTAGCAATTGTTCTCTTGTTTTAATGGAAGGAGATCAGGTATCTTAGTGTACCTTAGAAGTGGCACGGGAAATCTGTTTTGCCACATTTGTGACACTAGTAAAATAAAAGCTGATGTTGTGACTTCTAGGGGTAAGTTCACTTCGCTACTACTGCATTTCTCAATGTGCGTTGGAAGACCAATGTTTCAGTAGTTTGTTGATATTAATTTCTCAGTTATAAAGATACATGCGTATTATAGTTCTCTGAATCCACAGGTTAACTTCTGGTGCTATGGTGTCCATTAAAATCAACTAGTGCTATTTTAAGGTGCATCTTATGGCCGTGTTACCAGGTAAAACAATTTACTACTTAAAAAAGCTTTGGTTGCTCATCTACTTTAGCCTTCTGAGCTGAAATTTACCACTACTCAGGAGATTGGCATGAGGCCAGTATCCGCTTGAGGCCTCAATATAGCCTTTATTTAGAATATAAATGGTGTTTTGGACTTGTACCAGCCATCTGTCCAGTGGAGAAGTTCACCTTGAAGAATAAAGCTTGCCTCTGCGTATAGAGGAGCCATCACCAATTTTTCCTCATCGTCAAAAAAAAAAGTTCTATGGCACTAACTTCTCAAAAGAGCTGTCACTGCAGTCAATCTGACACTTGGCTGTTCCTTGCATACATAAGAGCATTTAAAGAAAAAAAACTGAAGTGATAGATCCTTAATGTTATCTCTCTAACTCAGGCTACTAACAACACATTTGTAGCATACCCGTATTCATCATTAGATCTTAGAGCCTACTTACGCTTGATTATTGAAAGTAGTGCAGGTACATTAATGTATCAGAACATTTAATTAACTGTTCAAAGAAGTGTGTAGTCTACATGATCATACCCTTGTCCTGTGAAGATTCTTAACTTGGATTTAAATCTGTCATGCTTGGACATTGCTGCAGTTCATAAGATTTGTTTCTTTTTCAATCTGTTAACCCCAAGTCGTTTAAATCTTTAAAAAGACTTTATTTGGATTTTGAGAGAGAAATTATTTCGGTCCATGAAACAGTTGTTGGACCTTACACTTTGGAGTCTGTGGTTTAGTGTAATAAAGCAGTTAAGTTCTCTTTTGTGACAGAGTGCTGTATTAGCATATGCAAGACATGAGAGAAACCAGTGCACCGTCTGGATAAAAATGTTTCATTTGCTGAAGACACTGAGGGACCATATATATTTTGTATTGTCACTTATGCTGCAGAATTAGAAAGAGGAGAAACAACTTTAATTCTGGAGGTGTCAAAGGGGAAAAACTTGGTGAAACGTAATATTTTCCTTGGAAACCCCAGATGATTCTTGACATTTCTGTTATTAGGGCTTGTGAGCATAAACACAAGATGACTTATTTTAACTAATGCCTAGATCAACTGTTGGTTTTTTTTAACTTGTAACCTGTATATCCAAAAGTGAATTTGTGAAGGTATAGAAAGCGTGTACTGATGTATAATCAGCTTTATCTTACTCTTTTAGGGAAGCTGTGGAATAAGATTTTTTTTTTTCCCCTGATGTTCTGAAAAGTATTTTGCATGTGTATAGGATGAGTTGCCTAGATATGCAGAAATCACAAAGAATGGTGAAGTTTTGAATTAGCTTTTACAGGGCTAAAAGTAAGTAGTTTGTATATACACAAAATATTTTCATCCTGACCATTAAAATACATACAGGGAAAGACATAATGAAGAGTAGAGTGGAAAAATAAGAAATCAAACTGGATATATACTTAAAACTTGCTTCTTTCAGTCTGTTTTGAGCTTTCAAAGTATCATGATGTGAAAATAACCATAGTTTAATACATGGCTTAATATTTATTCTTCTTTGTTTGTATAAGTTTTGTTAATCAAAGTATGTAATACTCTTTTACTTGGATAGGAATGTACAGCTCCTTTTGGAGATGTTGGGCATTTCATAAAGGAATCAGAACCCTTAATATATGAAAGTCCATTCTTGTATTAATATGGTATGTCTTTCAGCATTTTCCTTTTGCAAGGCTTCATATTCATCAGAAGAATGTACTTTGTAGAAGTAGCTTGTATGTTGTGCTTTGTCCTGGGCTGATCTTCCTGCGTTGATGGAAGAGATTGCTAATGGTCATTTGTCAGGCAATGGTGTCAGCTCTGCCATGAGTGCAGTTGGAAGTGCTTATTTAATTTAATCGAAAAAAATCAGCTAAAAACAGTGCAGGCTATTTAAACTGTGCAACACAAGTAATTTTGCTTCAAATGAGATGGTTGGTACATGCAAGCTCTTTTCAGCTAGTCTCGGGCAGAAATTACTCTTTTTGCCTGCTTTTCTGAAGGTAGGGACAAGGGGGAAGTAATGGAAATGGATTTGTATGTGTTTTCAGATTTAGTTTGTCATGGTAACATCAGCGCTTTTACAATTGCTATTTTAGTTCTCTCCCAATAATTTTTGTAGTTTACACATTTCCATCTTTCATGTAATCAAGAATGCTTTTTTTTTTTCCTACTGCATGTAATATTTAATAGACACTGTTCCAGATTGCAAAGGTAGCAGAATATCATGAAAGCAGGCCTGTTCACATTTTATATATCGAGGAGTTTTGTTTTTTATTTTTTCAGATATTTGGATTGTATTGATTCCTTTCTGATGAGTAACTTTTATTTTTACAAAAGAAAAAAAACAAGGCAATGCTTCATTAGTGACAGTAAGTAAATTTCTGTTTCAACCTTCTTCCAAGAACTGAGCATAATGGTCACAACTCCAGCTTTAGTATCTAAAACTGTCACTTAAAGGAACAGGAAATTTAGTTGCTGAATGAATGCAGCAACTGTAACCTTTGGGTTTGGAGTTTTTTTGTGGTGACTATTGCTGTGTGGTGCTATTTTGTAAACAAAGCACGTGTGGCAAGGATGCAATTTTTAAAGGATACTGAACATTTCCTTTAAAAGAGGCAGGGTTGTGCTTAACTTGAGTCCATATGCACTGGCTGTCTAAATTGGGATTTTATCTCATTTACTTCTCCAGAAGTGTTCTTAATACCACAAAACAAGAAGGCATTAAGATTGCAGATTATGTTTTGTTGCTTCTAAAACACAAATATATTTCAGCAAATACTTCAGAAAGTCCTTGTTAAACCTTGCTTGCTTATAGTTGAGTCCCCGAAACAACCATAGATTGTACTATTTGCATGCAGCAGTTTAAATAATGCACTCAGCAGCCAATCTGTATATATGAAAAAACAAGGGTTTTTTTTTCTGAATAATGTTTGTATGTCATTGACCTTGCAAATTGTTCCTGCTTTTTATGAATTTGTATATATTGTCTGAAGAATTCCAGTCTTAATTTCTACATGTAGCACATTGTTTGATGAACACAAATAGAAGATAGGTTCCCTTGAGACTACCACGGTACTTTTTACCGGACTTGAAATTACAGTGTCTCAGATATTTTTTCATTTTTTTTTCCTGAGAGTGTAGAGTTGTAGCACTTCATAAAATGTAAAATCTGCCGTTCCCCTGCTTTTTAGCTAGTAGAAAAGAGTCCTCCTTTTTTATTGCTGTTGTGTTAACTTTTTATTCACCTGGAGGACTGTGCCACTCAAACAAGTAAGCATCGAATATTCATTAAGTCTTTCAAAAAGTCTTTTTTTCATGGTTAGTTTGTTTTGGGTTTTTTTTGCCCAGTTTGGTTTTCTATGACAAATTAGTGAGAAACACACATTTTCTATATGCCTGCCAAAACACTGGGACTGTCTGTTTTTTAAATGCTTTCATCGTGTCAGTATTGGAAAAAACACAGGATCCTTTACTTACAAAAGCATAAAACCAGTACTTATCAGGAAAGATGCTTTCTCTCTTGGAAAGTGCTGTGCCAAATTTTATTGTGTAAGAGCTCTCAATAAGAAACTTTTTTTTTCTGAGTTCATTACATTTATAAGGATATGAGCCAAATTCACTTGTAGCATAATTCTATTGAACTAGTCTGTTCATGCTTTCACAGTAGTATTCTACCTCTGAATTAGAATCTGAAAAAAAAGAACAATTAGGCATTGATTTGTCTTTCTATTTCTCTCTCTTTTCTGTGAAGAATAATGGGTGGTTAAATTGGTACAGTTCATATATTTTCTATAAGTGTTTACATTTCTGCATTTGTTGTTTCTTAAATATTTTGTTTGTACCTCTAAGTTTTGAATTTTAAATAAACAATTTGTACATTTATTGAAATGTTAATTTGTACTTGATCCTGACTCGTGGCTACCAGTCAATTGTCTTATGATTGGAGAGCTTTTTTGGAGATGGACAATTTAGAAATACAACAGTGATGACCAGGTAAGCAATTAGCATTCATGATTTAGTACAGCTCCCTGTTTCAGTGTTGAAGACATTAAGAGTGAGGTAGAGTACTTGAAGTTCATACAGCAATTGGTTAGTAAATGCCAATGAAATTGGTATTCATGAGTTGCAGTACATTTGTTTCCTATCACCGGCCCTGTCTTTCCTGACTGTAATTCCCTACTGTGTTTAAATTAAAAGACATGGCAGTGTTCTGTACAGAGCTTTCTAGAAAGTGAATTAAGGCTATGGGTTTATCAAGAGAAATAAAATTTCAAAGCAGGTTGTTCTCTCTCCTACTATTTTGGTCAGATAGCTTCTATGGCTTAAGTGACTAGTTAATCATCTTTGGGCTTTAACAGACAAAACAGTCCAGGAGCTGAGATGTATATGAAAGTTATGTTTTACTGCAGGACACTCATCAAAGGTAAAAAAACCACAAACCCAGAAATAACCTTGTTTTGCTTAGCTCTCATTTCACACATGAATGTTAGTGGCCATTTTTAACTCTTTACTATGCACTTCCATTTCATTACACTAAAGAAATTAGCTGAGGCTTTTAAGTGACACTCATCTTTTTCTCTGTGAAGATATTGGAAAGGCAGAAATAGACATAGCTGCAGTGACTCAAGTATGAAAGAGAAGAACAGTGCTGTTGTGTGTCTTGGAGTAAAGACCCTAAAGGTGTGCTATGAAGTTTAAACGCTGTGTTTTCTAAGCCAACTTTTCAGCAGCTGAGGTTGAAGGTCCCTCTCGTCTCTGTTTTTGACTCATACTTGTGGTGAGATCAGACCTGAAATCTTTGTCTAGAGCTGAAAAACAAAAATGTAAATATATATCTAGAGGACAAATAACATTTTTTCAAATTGAAAAAAATAGTTACTTTTCATTTTATGGGCTGAAATCTTTATATATCCTAGGAGCTGAGTTTCTTTTGTGTGTGATGGTGTGGCTTCAAAAACTCCTGTTAATGAGGTATTTCCCCCCCTCATTAGGGTGTTATGGTGAGAAAATGAATTTTCCTGTAATATATTGATACAGTTGCAAAATAGTACACCCATATGTCCCAGTATAGCTTACGTCCATCCATCATTGACTTGAAGTCATAGTACTGTATTTGGGGAGGATTTGTGGTGATATAATGCATCTCTTTGGGGTACAGGTAGAAGTGAATATTACTTTGGCCCCCATGGAACAGCACATAAAGATCTTGACAGACTGAAGTCAACTTTATCCTCAACTTTATCCATGTCACTGATGAAGCTCATTTTCTGTCTATAGCTTGGCACAGGCTTTGCCTGTAAATAAGAATATTTTCAGTTATGTCCCTTGTGACACACTATCATAATTTCTGGGTCTGGAAAGGTGGGTAGGGCTGCCACAAGTCTTGCAAGTAATTAATTCAGCATGTTCATTGGTCTAGGAGCAGCGAGACCAATGGAGTAAACGTGCCACCCTGGATGATCATGCCTGTAGAGGACTTCTTGCTAGGCTTGCTAGCACCTTTTCAGGTACAACCTAAATTCTTTCTGGTAGTATTTATGACTACAAGTGTTTTGGAATTACTCAAGTCTAACTCCATTTTCCTTGCCAAGATCCTGTTTGCCTGCTGTTGGGATTTAATCCCAGCTGGCAACTGAGCAACCACACAGCAGCTCGCTCATGGGAATGGAGTAGAGGATCAGAAGGGTAAAAGTGCAAAAACGTCTCCTGGGTTGGGCTAAAGACAAATAATAGGTAAGGCTGTGCATGCAAGCGAAGCAAAACAAATTTTTTCACCACTTCCCACAGCAGACAAAAGTTTGGCCATCCCCAGGAAAGCAGGTGTCTCACTTTTAACAGTGACTTGAGTAGACAAATGCCATCACTCCAAACATCCCCCGTTTTCCTCATTCTTCCCCCACATCATATACTGAGCATGTCATATAGCCTGAGATGATCTTTTGGTCAGTTGGGATCAGCTGTCCTGGCTGTATCCCCCTTCCAACTCCTTGGGTACCCCCAGCCCCCTCACTGGTGGGGTGGTGTGAAGAATGGAAAAGGCCTTGATCCATGCAAGCACTAATAAGCAGTAATGGACACACACATCCTTGGATTGGCAACACTTTCAAACACAGATCCAAAACATAGCCCATATGTGCTACTCTCAAGAAAATTAACACTATCCCAGCCAAAACCAACATAGCTGCTCTTTCTGATGTGTACAAGACAACATTGACCAAGGGCAGTACTAGCTGAAAACTGTGTACAAGATACTTACATGAAACCAGTTACAGTCTTTGACTTCCGAGACTGTTTTGTCTGTAATAACTGGTCCCTGATCACAAAGGATGCCCTGTAAAATGCAAAGTCTATGGCACGTTGTGTTGAAATTGTTCATTGGTTGGGCTGGAAGCAATAAACCATTTCAAAAGCCTAAAGAATTCTGAAACAATATAAGGACATGAGAAACAGCAGTCTAGCAGCCAGGACTATTTTGTTAGTGTTGTGCTAAACTGCATTCAACCAGCACTCTTTGTGATGTCTCTTCCTGTCCACTTGAGTTACAACAGCTGAAGTTCTGCAGTCCCTTGAGAACCTGCAGCATGTTTTCTGGCATGGGAAGTACAGGGAGAATGAGCTATAGGAAGTTACCGCTGCTTATGTGTGTGTGTGGAAGCTGTGGGACCTGAAGAGAAACGGGAAACTTTACAGTCTGAACTTTTTCTTTACTCTTTTTTCCCTCACCTTATCAGCAAAATACTTTTTTTTATATTTAACCAAGTTAAATACACCTTAATTACTGCTATGCCTGAAACCAAGGGTCACACAGGGCTTGTATGCAAAGTCAGAGTGAAACTTGCTGCTCTAGGAACTGCAGAGGGACAGCAATGAATGGTTAAGTGATAAAGGGGTAATGTGTCAAAAGGGGGATGTCTGCAGATGTTTATGGAAAAGGAACAGGGTCAGTTGTGCTCTGTTTAGGCTTTGTGCAGATCTCTGTCCAGCACATTAAATCCTGTCATGCTTGAGCAGCAGTGGGTTTGTCTCAAGGGGTAAACCAAAACATTCCCCAACACTTGGCTATAATGAAGAATCAGTTCAGTGACCCCAGATGCATTATGTAATATACTGTGTGTTATTGATCATTTTGTGCAGGTAAGGGAGAGAAGGCAATGAGGCCAGGGGCCCAGCGTAACTTACTGTGTGTAATTCTGTGAAAAGAAATAAGGAAAGAGTGATTCTTTTATCTATTTTTCTGTACTTAGCTCAAAATAATTGCCCAGTGCTTGGGTGTTATAAATCATGAGGGATGTAAGGTGAGTGACAATTGCAGAAGCTGTAGTTTTTTGTGTCTAATGATGTTTAGATGTTTCATGGGGAACATTGACATACAAGCAGCGTTTTACAAGGCCCCTTCCACAGACTGGGGAGGCAAATGGTCAGTGATCAGTCTGTGGCCTCTTTATGAACAAAGGCTTACCATGTTAGAGATCAGAAAAGCACATTTGATTTATTATTCAGTCTTCATCAAGACTAACACTACAGTAATAACTGAATTAAGAATTTATGGAGAAAAGTAGTGTGGGATCCCTTCTCATTACTGGTGAAATGTAAAATGTGGCAGAGAATAGCACAGCACTACTTATTTCCTGTGAAGAGCACAGGTTTTGTCCTTGTCATCTTCCGCTCTCTCTTCCCCAACATCAGTCCAGTTCTATTACAGAGATGAGCTTAGGCCTGGCATTTAGCACACTAATTACATAGATTTGCCTTGGCTTTCACTTTGAACTGAAGAGATAATAGGGGAATTTGACACACTGCATCGCTGATGAAGGCAGAGGGAAGAGAAATAAGACTGCTATCAAATCATTAGACTTTATAATCGATAAGAGAAAAAAAATCTGTACAAAGTATCTGTCAAGATATTAAGCTTTTAGTGTTCTGCTTCGACAGCCCAGTGGCTTTCAATTCTTGTGTAGTACTAATAAAAGCTATGGGTGTCTGTTTAAACTTTAGCTTTCCATCTCCAACATGTAATCACCCTTGTACTGTGGGGAAAGGAGGAGACAACTGAGATGACTCAGCTATGGCTGATGGCCAAAATAGCTATGGCTGAGGGGCATAGGGGTAGTATGCATTTTATGATGGATAAAGTATTATGTTCACAGTAATAGTTCAGCTGCTCTCGGTTCCTGGTTTTAAACAAGCCAGGTCTTCCTTAGTAAAAACAAGACTGAGCCTTTAACCTTTACTGATGCAAGCTGCTAGCAGGTGCCTGTTCTGGAAAGAGGCACTCCCAGATTTATGCAATGTTTACAAGTGCTGGCAAATCCTGTTGCAGATGCCCGGTTACCCGATTGCAGCTTCTGCATAGCTCTGGCGCAGGGTGCTAAATGTGACGCTGTCTGTGTTCACTTCCTTAAGCGTTTTGAAGTCCTGCCTTTCATGCAGCTGCTTTTGAATTTTGGTTTTGATTCTGGTGCCCCAGGGCAGCCTCTACCTCCTTCACAACCTTCTTGCTCTTCGAGACACCGGCTCTCCTGCTCCCTCCCGTATCCTCACGTTCTTGTGCCCATCTCGGCAAAGAGGATGCTCAGAACTCGGTGCGCACGGTTTTACGGCTTTCTTTCCCCTGACGATCATTATTTTCTGTGCAGCTGAGGGCAGCCACCGCTGCCGAACCCCTCCAGCTTCAACCAGGGGCTTTCCCCGCCGGGGACAGATCCTGCGGTAGCGGCCCTGCACTCGCCTTCCAGGCCGCGGAGCAGGCCGAGGCCGCGGCGACCGCTAGCGGGGCCGAGCCGAGGGGCGGTGCGATGAGAGCTGCCGTTTGTGTCGGGGGCGGGGTGGAAGGAGGGGCGGTGAGGCCGATGGATATACAACGAGCAGCCTGTGGGCGGGGGCGAGGCCGCCGCCTGGCCCGAGGCTGTGGTGAGGAGACGTGGGGTGCTGGCGGCGGGGCTCTGCGGCTGCGGTGCGCGGGGCCGTGCAGGGGTGGGAGGAAGATCTGGCGGCGGAGGCCGGGGTGGCAGTGGCGCCGGAGCTGCTGTGGGGAGGCCTGGCGGCCTGGGGCGCCGCGGCGGGGATGCCCGACTGAGCAGAGGGCTCCTGGGCTCGGCGGGTGTCCTGCTACGTCCCTCTGGCTCCGCGCCGCTGTTGGGCCCACCCGCTCTCCCAGGCGCTCGGGTTTTATCGCGGCGGGGGCTGAAGGTGCTTCCTGCCGGTGCGGGAGCTGCGGGCTTGGGCCGGTAGCCTTGGGGACCGCTCGCCCCAGGTGGGAGAGCTGCCAGGGCAGCCGGAGGCCGGCCGGCCCCGCGCCCTCTGCCTGGGGCTGCCGAGCCGCAGGCGAAGGAGGATGCGATGGAGTCGTAAGGGAGTGATAAAAAGTACCTTCAAAGCAGTCAAATACAGCTTCCCGAGTTACTTCGCCGGCACCTATACTTCCTGATGCTCTGCTTTGTATTTTTTTGCCCTCTCCTCTGTTGCTCGTGAACGCGTGTTCCCGAGGTGCGGAGCTGGGCAGCGCTGGGACAGCCGACTTGTTTTCCTAGCCCAGAACGGCTGCAGGGACCTGCAGCAAAGCCGAGATCCCGTGAAGGATCCAGACTGACCGCTGGATGTCAGCCGACCGTCGGCCCCGCGCTTCGGGGAGCAGGACTGGAGAACACAGTAGCAAATTTGATCTCCTGTGATTGCAGCAACGCGAGCGTTTGGCACGGGGACCGTTGTGCCTCAGCCAGATGGTTTTGGCATCGCCAGAGTTATCGGCTCGTGTGCTCTCGGGGTTTGCGTGACAGTTCTTTGAAGTAGTTGCACTAATACGTGCTTTTGTGACGCTGCTGTTTTAGAGAAGTATTGAGATAGAGAGCTGACAGTATTTAACGGCTTAAAAAATACAACCCAAATCCAAAACCCGATCAGGTAATTGAGTGTGAGAGAGCTTGACGACAGTTCATAAAAATGTCACTGAGCTGGATTTCTATACATATGATTTTTTTTTAACGTTGGGTAAAATGGGGCGTGTAACAACACAGAACAAATCTGAGAGGAGTAATACTTGCTAAGAAATAGCAGAAAATTCAAAGCCCTAAAGTTAACAAAATTAAATTACTTTTTGGTTTTTTTTTTTTTTTT
>WBNH01003020.1:0-134915 GCA_013401255.1 Urocolius indicus | reverse complement strand
TGTATTTCTGTGCTTCAAATATATATGTATATAAAGAAGTAGTTCAATTATTCAAGGATTATGAAATTGGAAATATATTAAGGCCTTTAGTATAAAGAAAGCGCTAAATCTGTGTATTTGAATGTTTTAGAACACGTGATGTTTATAGAAATAAAGAAAATTTTGAACAAAAGCCTTTGTGGCCTTTTAGGTGTATGAAATCACATTTTGTGAATTTTCAGCATCCCCTGCTTTTCAGTGATTTGAAGTTAATTCACAACAACATAATTGTTAAACCCCATTTTCCCTAATGTATTTGTTTCAGTTCCTGAGATGGTAATATATTACCTTAAATTAGCATTTTAATGTATCTGTGTATTTTAATTATCAGTTACTGTTTAAAGACTGAGTTGATATTTTATACAAACTTCATATTAATGCAGAACTGTTCCAACAGATCTGCATTTTTGTTGGATTTTGTCAGTTTGATACTTCTGTTTTAATGGAAATCTTGCTCTTTCAATGCTTATTCATAATTCAGAAATAACAGTCTGTGTAAGTCTCAGCAAAACATTGGATGTTATAATCCCTATAATCCTTGTAAAGCAATTTCATGGCCAGTCTATTTTGAGACTATCCTAGTTATACCAGTGATATGTTTCTGTTTTTTAGACTGTGTTCATTTAATGAATGATTTCGTTACCTGATTTTGATATGTAATGTACTGTGTTCATTTTTAGTTTGCACAGCATTCTTCATATAGTCTTAATAAATGGTATAACTTCTCAGTTATACTATTTATAGTATATGTAGAATATATATATATGTATATAGTATATTATATATGGTTACGTTGTTGCACTTGATGGATGGTTGTATGAGTAACACTGCTTTGAGAATATTAGGTTTGAGAGAAACTGGTATCTTTTGACTGTTTCTCCTTGCCATTTGTTATCTGTTTCCAAGTTTAGAACTTTTCCTTCTGCGAGAACGATACCCTTTTTTTTTTTAACTTTCTTCAAAACTGTTCCCCTGAAAAAGAAGGAAGATGAAGGAGTCAAACTGAGTGAGCATTAAGCTGTGAGAATTTTTTCAAGGTCTATGATTTTTATAATGTATCAAGCAACTCCAAAGAAACAGAATATTTAAAATTTTATTTAAAACATTGTAGTAGGCGTCTGGAAGATCTTGGATTGTAACGCGAGGAGTGAAGAGGAGGTGAGAGGTCTGGCACGGGGCAGAGAGAGAGGAGGTGCTTATGCCAGCAGATATAAGGGCATGACATAAACAATAAAGCAGAGACTGAGCATCATCCACACCGTATGTGCAGTGATCTCTTTCCCCTCAGCAGTCGGTAAGCTGGAAGATCAGTCTGGACTGCCAGACAGTGTTGTCCCCAACGGCAACAAAACATTACTGTTACTATATTTTATTTGTTTTTAAAAAGTACAAAAGTTAAAACCAAACCCCAACACCTTGCATTTTTCCCAGAAGTTTTCTTTTTTTACCTGCTAAAGAGTACACAATATAAAAGGAATGGTAAAAAACCCAACAAACCACCAGGAAGTATGTATTTCCAGAAAATTTCTGAAGTTTATTTTTAGTGCGTTCAACTCTATTAGATATCTCCTGTTTAGCTGACAGGTGATACAGCATTTTTTTTTCCCCCCTCTCCCTAGCAGAAAACTGAAGAAAGTGTCTTTTATCTTGCTTATCTAGACTTGCTTCAGAATTTAGTCTTTAATAGCAACTTATTGGAATCTCTGATAAGGTAAACGATGAGATACCTAAACACAAAAGTTTCTGCTCAATGTCTTGGCCTCATGATGATGGCTGGATGGTGACAGTGTGGTCTAATGAATAAAGAGGGTGTGTGGTTTTTTAGTTGCCAGAAAGAAACCTTGCACTCTCTGGGCTTTTTTAGGTATCAAATACAGATAAGAGTGATTTTACGATAATAAAATTATCTTGACCTTGACATGCCCAAGAGAATTAAGTAATGTCATAGGTAGTACTGTTGTAATTAGTGCCATAAAAATCTGTCTTAACAATTCAATTGCACCAATTGTTGCCATGCAAAGTTCCACCATTTATATGCTTTCGCTTAAAGTCGACTTTACTTCTAATAATATTTTGAGGGCTTAATACAATTTTTGTAAATACACTTGCAGGAATGAACTGGAAGTCAGCTGAATTCCCTTGTGCATTACTGAGACGAAATGACATTCGTGTTTGTGGTGAACGGAAGTCATGGCAGCGCCTAATATGGGAGGGAGAGACATGAACGGACAATGTGGCGTGACTCATTCAGATTGCAGATCTTCTGCCTGCTTATGGCAGTGCTGGCTATTGTGGTGCTGGTCCATAATTTTTTTCAGTTAGAGGTAAGTGGAGCCTGTTTATTCTCCAAGAGGACTTCAGCAACATTATTTGTCTTTGAGTGTAAAGTTAGAATTGTGACTAACATCATTTAGCTACAAATTGGAATCATAGGGAACTCATACTGAAAGAGATGTCTGGAGGTGTTAATTCAACACCCTCTTCCCAGGGCTACCTTCAAAGGTAGCTTGGATTGCAAAGAGTATTGTCAAGTTGAGTTTTGACAGCTTTCAAGGACAGTCAGATTTCAGTGCCTGCCTAGGCAGCCTGTTGCAGTGCTGCCCCCCTTTCATAGGGAGCAATGTTGCTCTTATGTGTAGATGGAAATTCCCTCTTTTCTTTTTAGTGTGGACTTCTGATTCGACCTCTAGCTCCACTTCAGGTAATGAAGGACTGCAGTTGGATCCCTTCTCAGTCTTGTCCAGACTTAAAAAAAAGAAAAAGGTCTGGTTCCCATAGTGTCTCCTTCCTGTCATGTACCTTAGTTCCTTAAGCATCTCAGGCCTTCTTGGCTGATCTCTCCAGTTTGAGTCTGGTATAGGGTGTCCAAAAGCCAAGGTCAAGTTGAAGGGAAATATCACTTTGCTCCATCAGCTGTTTATGCTCTTGTTAATTCATTGCCACAACGTTATGCTGTTGACACATGCTCAGTTTGCTGTCTTTTGGAATCCCTAGGTCTGATGTTTGACTGAGGACATATTTGTGGTATGAACTATTCTACTCAATGTATCATAACCTGGGGACAATGGAGCTCAAGTGGCAATGCTTGTCCAGGATCTCATCTGCGTGCAGGTGGAGAGCTTTGGCCTTGTGTTTTGCTGAAAGGGCTATGTAGGTGGGCTGCTTTAGAGGCATCCACTGTGTGCTCTGCTCTGTTTTCTGAACGTGTGAGTTTGTTGGTTTGATATCCCCTGCACCCTCTTCCACTGAAAGATACAGGTGTGCCCTTGGAAAGACTTCAGAAAAGCTAGCTCAGCCATAAATGACAGGTTCTGTATATCTGACAGAAAGACTGGGTTAAAAAAACCTGAGGAAATTTATAGAAGGTTAAAAACAATTATATGTCTGTTTTACAAGGCCTTCTTAGATAGCCACCTCTCTTCTTAATTGAAAAGATTTTTTCCCATGCCTCCCCCCAACACCTGAAGTACCAACCACTGAAGAGCCAACTGAAACTTTCTCTTGAAAGCTTATACTGAAAACAAGAATAAATCAAATGCAGGTATTCTCCCTCTCCCCTTCTCCTTAGGAAAATGCTTAGATATTTTCACTGACTGAGACATTGTTACTGGTTTGTTAGATGCATCAAAATATATAGCTAACTGCTGAAAATATTTCCATGCAGTATTTCCTGTCTTATGTATATTTACGATCAAGTGAAAGGAAGAAGTTGTTAAGGTATCAAAAAATAGAAACTTGGCTTAATTCAAGAATGCATTTAGGCAAGATTTGAAGTAGAACTGTGCCTGAGATTCCTTCTCAGCTTTGCCTGAAATTTACTGTATTAATAAAAGTAATGTGGAAGTTGTTTTGCATTTTTTTTTGCATTTGCATTTTTGCCTGCTGTGATGGAAAATAGAAATATTTGCGAATTGCCTCAGATGGCCTTCAGGGAGAATTTGTTAAATCCTGAGTGGAAATGTAAAACAGAAACGAAAGCTTCTGTTGTGATAGTAACATTTTGCGCTTCTGTGGATAGCTGTCATTTTATATTTTATAGTTAAAATGTAGCAATTTACAATTTCAGATTTTATAGTTAACATGGTTATCAAACTGGGAAGATTCTGTGTATCCATTCTAAGTCCTAGTATGGTCCTCTTAAGCTGATCAAAACCAGCTTCTTATGCAACAAGCTTCAAAAGTTTGTGCTTTTCTATTGCTTGTTAGGTTTACCTTTCTTCTAAAAAAAGTATGTTGAATCTCTGTGTTGTTCAAGTGACTTTAATTTGCTGCCAGATTCAAGTAAAGTATAGATGAGAGGCAGGGACTCAATATGTACATGCAGTCTAGCTGATATTTCAATTACTAAGAAGGGTTTATAATAATAAATAAAGCTTTAAGTGCTGGTAATTTTAGTACATTGCTGTGGAATTAATTATGGAGGAAGTAAACCTAAAACATTAGAACATTGGTAAGTTGCAGAAAAAAAATAAAAAAAAAATTTAAAAAATTCTAATAGCGTAGTTTTAGTTTTTTAGCAATCTTTCAAATCTAAACTGGCATATTCTCTGATGCTGTGTGAATGGTACATTGTATAATTTTAATCTTTGCTTGAAAAAAATGATTTTGTTTCTTTATGAAATACTAATATGGAGAAGTTATAAGTCTGATAAGTAAGTACTTACTCATTAAGTGTAAACCTGCAAAATTTCATGATGTCATGGCGAAGATGTTATCTTTGCAATCCTTTGCATAAAAATAGTTTTGGACACTGATCTCAAGTCACAGCAGAAGCCTCTTCTCTTAATCTGCAATTATGTTTAAGCATTTTAATTTTTAATCTATTGTGTGGATTAGGGGATGCTTTGCTTGTGTTTCATTTGGCTCTAGAAGAAGCTATGTATGGATTTTAAAATCTTAAACAAACAAATACTTTTTTCCCCCCCTGTTTCATCCTAGCCTGTTCTAGGCTATTTTACTCGCTCATCAGTTCATCAATTCATTGCCCTTGAAGCATTCAGTGAGACCTGGACAGGCTGGAGGGTTGGGCAGGGAGAAATCTAATGAAATTCAACAACGGCAAGTGTAGAGTCTTACATCTGGGAAAGAAGAACCCCATGTACCAGTACAGGTTGGGGAATGAACTTCAGTAGTGTAGGGGAAAGGGACCTGGGAGTCTTGGTGGACAGCAGGATGACCATGAGCCAGCAATGCACCCTCATGGCCAAGAAGGCCAATGGCATCCTGGGGTGTATTCTAATACAGAAGGGCTGTGGGCAGTAGGTCGAGAGAGATTCTCCTCCCCCTCTACTCTGCCCTTGTGAGACCACATCTGGAATATTGTGTCCAATTCTGGGCCCCTTGATTCAAGGACAGGGAGCTATTGGAGAGAGTTCAGTGCAGGGCCACCAAGATGATGGAGTGGAGCATCTCCCTTATGATGAAAGGCTGAGGGAGCTGAGGCTCTTCAGCTTGGAGGAGACTGAGGGGTGACCTCATTGATGTTTACAAATATGTAAAGGGCGGGTGTCAGGAGGATGGAATCAGGCTGTTCTCAGTGATGTCCAAGTGATGGTACAAGGAGCAACAGGTACAAGCTGAAGCATAAGAGGTTCCAAAGAAACATAAGGAAAAACTTCCCTGTGAGGGTGAGGGAGCACTGGAACAGGCTGCCCAGATGGGTTGTGGGGTCTCCTTCTCTGGAGACATTCAAAACCCACCTAGACGATTTCCTATGTGACTACTCTAGGTGGTCCTGCTGTGGCAGGGGAGTTGGACCAGATATCTTTCAAGGTCCCTTCCAACCTTTAAGATTCTGTGATTCCTTTCTTCCATTTCTTTCAATCTATACATTACAGAAGAGGGGAACCTACATTTCAGATAATTAGATAAGAAACAATGTGAATGTGACCAGATAAATTTCAACAACTGCTGCATACAGTAGACTTTTCTAGGAGGTTTCTGCAGGGGGTGCATCTGCTTTATCTGCAGTGTAACCTGTCAAACCCTATTTGTTTGCATTCTGTTGGGTTGAATTTGTTGCATTCGTTGTGCTTGAAGACAATGAAATGATACTACAGTAAGAAAATTAATCGTGAATTACAATTTACACTTTAATCAGACAGTCTTTGTATTTTTTTTTCATGTTACTGATATTTACAGAATACATTGGTAGCCAACTTATTGCCACAGAAAATATTAGGCCTGATTTATGTAAAAGCCTCTTTGACAGAGCAGGGTAACCACAGGTTGCCCACCCTGTTTCTTTAGAAAGCCCAAGGTCAAAGCGATAGATTTGTGTCTTCTAGTAAAGTTGCTTCATTTGATCAGCTTCAAAGCTCTGTAAAGCAAAGACCAGTTCTTGGAATAATTTCCTAATGACAAATGAGCTGTTATAGTGTTTCACCTAATAGCAGAATTTCAGGTGATGTTTTTCCTCCCCAGCACCTGGATGATGGCACACTTTTGGGATCAAATTGGATAACAGAAAATAATGTCCAGCATTCTCTATCACAGACAACGAAAACTACCAGGAAGCCTTACTGTGTTTATAAGCAGCAGACTTTGTCCAGAAGAGAACAAACAGAACAGGAATCGCTGCTTGCTGCAATACAGTGGCCAAAATTCCCTGACGGCAAAATTGCCTTTGTAGAAAGCACTGATCCTGCACATAGTGACTTTGTGATTGTGAAACCTAGCAGCTCCTTCAAAGTAGGTGATCAGCTAGAGGTACTTGTTCGGATGAAGGATTTCCAAGGACAACTCAAACAGTATGGTGGAGACTATCTACAGGCACGAATTCACTCTCCTCTGCTGAAAGCTGGAGCAACAGGAAGGATTGTAGATTGCCATAATGGCCTTTACAAAGTCTTCTTTACCTTGCTTTGGCCAGGAGAGGTCAAAGTTTCTGTGTCACTTGTCCACCCAAGTGAAGCAATCCAGGTCCTCCTGCGTTTACGAGAAGAAAGGCCTGATAGGGTCTATTTCAAAAGCTCATTCAAGTCTGGCAGGTACTCGGAAACTACTGAGTGCAATGTTTGTTTGCCTGGAGATCTCCCAATATGTAACTTCACGGATCTCTACACGGGTGAGCCGTGGTTCTGTTATAAGCCTCGAAAACTATCTTGTGCCAGCCGAATCAGCCATGCCAAGGGTGGATATCAAAAAGGTCTTCTGACACAAGAGGAAAGTCTCTTTTTCCAAAGGTATGTATGTTGTTCAATTTACAGATACTTGGTCAAGTAATGACTCCCCTCCATGCAGTTATGCAAGAGTGTCGTAATCTTAAACTAGAGAAACTGGGAGTATAGTTCTCTGCTTTGAATTCAGCCCTTGTGCACCTGCTACATCTCACAAGAGCATACAGTCTAAATCTGGTGGCAGCTTGAGGAACTGTTTGATTATTTTTTTTGGTTCTATACTGTAGTGGTTTAACCCTGGCTGGGTACCAGGTGCTCACCAAGTCATAATATCACTCCCCCTCCTAAATCAGACAGGGGAGACAGAAATATAACAAGAGATTTCTGAGTCGAGATAAGGACTGGGAGACCTCTCAGCAATTAGTATCACAGGCAAAACAGAGAGAAATGGTTTGATTTATTAATGAACCAGCAAGACAGGGAGATGAGAAATAAAATTGAATCTTAAAACACCTCCCCCTACCCCTCCCTCTTCCTAGGACTCTCTTTCCTTCTCCCGCAGTGATGCAGGAGGTGGGGAATGGGGGTTATGGTCAGTTCATTACAGATGGACTTTTCCGCTGCTTCTTCTCAGGGGGAGGCCTCCTCACACTTCCCACTGCTACACTGTGGGGTCCATCCCCACAGGAGACAGTCCTCCATGAACTTCTCCAATGTGAGTCCTTCCCATGGGCTGCAGCTCCTCATGAACTGCTGTGGCATGAGACCTCCCACGGGGGCAGCTCCTCACACACTGCCCCAACGTGGGTCACCCACTGGGAGAACAGTCCTTCAGGGACAGACTGCACCTGCCTGAGTTCCTCGCAGGGTCACAAGTCCTGACAGTAAACCTGCTCTGGCGTGGGCAACTCTCTCCCCTGGGCTCCCAGGTCCTACCAGGAACTTGCTCCAGGTTGAGCATCCCAGAGTCACATCCTCCTTCAGGCATCTACCCGCTCTGGCATGGGGTCCTCCACGGGCTGCGAGTGGATCTCTGCTCCCTGGTGGCCTCCACGGGCTGCAGGGGCACAGCTGCCTTACGATGGGCTGCGCCACAGGTCACAGGGGAGTTTTTCTTGCAGTGCCTGAGCACCTTCACCCCCTCCTTCTCCACTGACCTTGGTGTCTGCGGAGATGCTCTGACATTCTCACTCCCTTCTGCTGCTGCTGCCATTTTGCCTCTGTGCAGCAACTTCTTCCCCTTCTCAAATCTGTTATTCATAGAGGCATTATCTCAATCACTAGATGGCCAGGCCTTGGTCAGCAGTGGGTCTGTCTTAGAACTGACTGGCATTATCCCTACCAGCTACAGGGGAAGCTTCTGGCAGCTCTTTGTTTAAAGAAGCTACCCCCATATACACCCTGCTACCAAAAAGCTGGCCCAGGCAAAACTACTACATACACTTATGCTTGCAATGGCAATAACAACGCTTTGAGATGTATTTTTTGCTGAATGTGAACCACTTGTCTAATCACTCCAAGTTTTAGGCTTATTTTTACACAAAATGCCATTTGCTTTTATTCTAGGCAAAATACATCACACATGGAATGTATTGTATTCTTTTTTGCTCAGTATAACTTTAAAATTTCAGGACTAATTTAAAGTAAGTAATGAATTATGACTTACTTAAAATTACTCATTAGTTATAATTAAGTCATGAAGAAAACACCTGGCAGAACAAACTGCTGAGCAATACCTGTGCAAGCGGAAATGATCTGTGCAAATTACATGAAGTGTCAAACTAAAGTGATTCCAGTCATCTTTTTCTTCTGTATTCAGCATTTAAAAATAAACCCAACCCATCTCTTAGTGCATGGATGTGAATGAACTGCTTCTGTATATACCCTCAGCTGAAATTTTACAAAGTTAGCTACTGTATAGTGTCAGAATTGTAGTTGTAGGCAGCTGCCTTGCTCTCCAAAAAAAATTGTTGAAGTGTTTCAGAAGAATGTGCACTTGGGTCCTTATTTGGGAAAGGCTTCAGAGTAGCAGCTCCAAATAGTTTAACTAAGAAAGCGTGTGTGCATGTTTGTAACTGAAGGCCAGAAATCAAAAGTAAATATCATCGGAAATGGATTTTGGCTAATCCTTATAAAGTTTGTTAAGTGGGTCTTTTGCCTTTCTGTGCCTCTGGCACGTTACCTTTACAATATGACTGATATTGCTTGGTTATGTTTCCAAATGGGAGTGGGAATTTTTTTTTGCTAAAACAAGCAAAACAAGTTTGTTTTGTTCAGCTTAGAGATCCCTAACTGAAATGGCTAATAAAAAAATTCCAATAATGTATTTCTTAAATGGAAAAAAACATTAGATAGTGATTCCTTTCAAAATAGTAGCAAAAACCAGAGGAAGAGCTTAATATTAAATCTCTGCATCTGTCCCAGCTGTACAGTGGTGACATGTGTCCAACACAAAATGATCAGAATTCATTGATGACCACAAACAAGTGCTTCTGAGATGTCTTAATGGTTAGGAGGATGAGCTTTGTTTCTGTATTCAGCAAATTGCTGTCCTACTGGAAGATCTTGTTGCTGGAGATCTCTGAATTTGGCTGGACGCTGGCTGTGTCCCCCAGAGGCAGAGCAGACTGCTGCCAGCCTAGTCTAGAGCCAGACCTGCAGATGGTGATGGTGCTGGCTCTGCTACATGTTGTGAAGATATGTTATGTGATAAACACCTAGAGAGAGCTGGCAGAGCTGGGAGCTGCTGCTGCACTTCAGTGTTTTTTTCTTCTGGCATTTGTACATGTACCACAACCTGGGAACTTTCCACCTTTGTGGTAAATCCCTCACAGCTTCTTGCCGACTTCTGATAGCTTGATAGCCTTGTCGAAGTTTGTGACAGTAAAAATGTGCACGAGATTTCTGTACTAGAGCTATGAAATTTTACATTCCAATTCAGAATAGTGATAATGGTCTTCAGGAAATTAATACATAATGAATTCAGCTATAGGAGGTAAACTTATAGTAAAAATTCTTAGCATGAGTACTATGAATGTATTTGAAGGCAATTAAGAAAAATATGAGATGTGCCCTTCAATTCTTACAGGAAAATTTTACTAACTTTTTTTTTTCCTGTTCAAGTGATGTGAATATCAAAAGACCGATACTCTCCAGTGGACCCGATTCGGTGATTGTAAAGCCCAAGGCATTTACAGGTAAAGTTAACTTGATAAGATTCCTGTTAGTAGTTCATAATTAGATGTATCAAAAGAACAACAAACACAAGACAATAAATTTGTGTTTTCGTAGCATAGAAGTTTTAAATTTTAACTTTTAAATTTATATTGAGATGAAGGTTTTCAGAGTTAACTGTAATACAAGTTCAGCACTAGAACAGAATTGTGTAAAATTACATACACATGTCTTTTTTCTAACATTTACTTAGAGATACACAATGTCTCACCAAACTCTCATGTTAATGTAGCAAAACCAGCCCTGTGATGTTTCCTAATTTCTTTCTTTGTTAAGAATTTTGTCTTAACACATTTTGATATTTAGTTGTTACTATGATTTTTGTTACCACAGAATGCCAGAATTTACAGTTGTGGACCAGAACCTAATTGTGCTGCACTCCATCTAAAAATAGAACAAAGTGATAGTTTGTATCAAATCAAACTTCCAGGTTTTGTCTCATTTTTATCCATGTGCATGCTTTTTATACCTCTCAAAATCCTCCATAAAAATCCTCCATAAAACATACAGATAACTTTTTAATTGAAAGCTTTTCAGATTTTTTTTTATAAGTGTATAGGAGACTTTAGAGTTCCTGATCTGAGCAATAACATTTCAACAGAGAGCAGCCTAAAGCATTTCTTGCTTTTAGTTTTGCCATTCACTAATAAACCAGAATGCTGCTCTTAGGCCAGCAGCACTTTCATCCTCCTTCCCCCCGCCCCCTTTTTTTTCCCTTCCAGATCCTTTCAATGACGTGGCTTTTGTTGCCTTTTCTTATCTTACATATATTTCTTTGCAGACCTGCTGCAAATTGGAAATTTGATTATATTGCCTTTCTTTCAGTAGTTACAGATGATCAAAGTCTGCCTGCATTTCCTGAATATTAATGCTAGCTTAGAAAGGATTGATAGGAGTAGCACAGTAATCCTCAGGGAAATTCTTTCTAAGAACTGTCTCTGAAATAAATAATACATTGGTATAGTGATTGTGGATGTATGGATTTGTTAGGATTGATGGCATGCTTAAATTAATTGTTCTGACATTGTTTTTTTTGCACATATCTTTCTGTTTGAAGGTAAATGTAAATCAAGTCAATTAAAAAATATAAATTTTTCTGAAATACAAACTCCTATTTATGATTTGTAACTATTCAGATTTGAGCTTTTACTTTCTTCTATAAAATCTGAAAGTAATAGCTTTCTGAAGAAGAAGAGGAGCTTTGGAGAAGAAGAAGGAACAGAAGAAGGAAGAAACAGTAAGAACTCCTCTTCCAGCTTCTTCTTAAAAAGTGATCATGGAGGCGTCTAATTGGCTCAGCCCCAGACATGGGTCTGGCTCACATCTGGGGAAGAGATTTGGGCAACTTCTTACAGGAGCCATCTTTACAGCCCCTTGCTCCTTACCAGAAATGGCTGTCATGTCAAACCATGACAAGAGCAAAACTGCTGTACTATACACAGCTTTGACATGCCAGAGTTAGGTGTAGTGAGAGGTACCAAGAAGTCCTNTATATATATTTATATAGTAAGAATCAATTTTAAGGTAAAAAATGGAAATGTTTTTACATCAAAACTTCAGAAACAAACAAACTGAACTTGTGAATTCACATTATGAATTAGTCTTTAATTACTTGATCATATAAGGGGCTTTTTCCTTCCATTATGTAATGCCATATCATCCCTTTAAGTGAAGAAAAATGGAAATTAGATGGCTCAATATTACTAGTTGGCCTTTTTTTTCCCTCTTCCTTCATTGTCCCTGTTGCTTGATTTAAAGAACTATCTAAAGATATTTTTAAATATTTTTTTTGATGGTACTTGTGATCATAGTCCTTGTGTCATACAAAAATAATAGTGAGTGTCCCTATGAGGTCTGAGGAGGTTAGCATCTACTAATGCAAGATAGAGAATGTTGTATAGAACCAGTAAGACCAAAGAATACCTGTTAGGAATGGGTGTTTAAAGATGCTTCCTGAGCATCTGATATTTTGCAGTGTTTATAGAATTTACACTTGTGTTATAGTGAAGTGTGTCCCAGAGGATGCTTATAGCCCTGGAATTCCACTGCCTGTATCTTCATATAGTTAGAATGGTCCTTGGCATGATTTTGGCTGTGGCAACATGTGCTTTCCCAAACAGCTGCAAGTTAGGCTAGAACATGGATTGTTATTAAAAGGTAATCTCCACATCAAGTTAGGTAGAAGTGTTTAAACAGCTGGATATGGCTGCTTCATGCAGCTGGTATTTATGCCAGAGAACAGCTCTCTGCTTTTTCTGTTTAGGTATTTGAACTCACATGTGGGAAAAGAGGAACCTGTAATGTTGTCGTGGAAGTTCAATACATTGGTGTCACATTGGACACTAAGAGAAATGAGATTGCAGCTTCTCTTCCTGTAATCTCTGGCCCTTGCTTGCGATTTAAAATAGATGTTTTCAGAACAGAACTTCCCTGGAGTAGTACAGTCAGGTGTTACTGTCTGGGGTCTGCCTATGCCAGGCAGTAAAAGGAGCAGGGGCTAGCTAACAAAAGGTATGAAATCCATGGGACTAGACACTCACAACTGATACATTCAGAGGGCATGTATGCAGTTCTTGGTCATAGCACTAATTCTGCCAGTTCCTCGTTTGAGAGTCCTTATGATGTAGACTTCAGTCTCGTAGCACGTGTGGTTGGAGAAAGGGTGTTGGGGGATAGAGTAGTCGCTAGAGGGGAGCAGTGCGCTTCGGCCCAGAGGGCTCCGAGTGATGACAGCGGAGAGGTGCGGGCATTCTGCAATCCCGCCCAGGCTGGAAGAAGGTTTCTGAGCTGAGCTTTCGACCTGTGCTCCTTTCTACCTTTTGCTGCCATCCACGATTGAATACTGCTATCTAAGTGTGAAAGATGTCAGATACTTACTTTTAAAATTTTTATCAGAGGTGCCATTTAATTTAAACCAAGTTAAACCAAGTGGGTGAAATACTTGAGTTTACAAAAGTGTGATGCATTGAGCTTTTTATTCTATGCAATATGTCATACTCTCTCACTTTTAACTAGGAAAAGTGCTCATACATCACTGGCTGTATGTCCATAAAGGTTATGGAAGCTGGTTTTATGTTGATTCAAAGAGTTTTTCTCTTCCAGATTCAAGCAGTATGGACAGAGCTGAAGATCCTACCATTTCTCCTTCTGGTTATTATTATGAAGATCAGTGGAGGTCCAGGACACACTGGATCCATCATTTTAACAAGTCAGATGATATAACTAAGTGCTTACAAGGAAAAGTAATCCACTTGTTTGGAGACTCTACAATAAGGCAGTGGTTTGAATATCTAACGGCATTTGTTCCAGGTTATTTATTTCTTTTTAATTTCGTTTTGTCCTTAAAGACTTTTGCAAATCTTTATTTCTTGCATCTCAGACAGAGTTGATCTTACTGAATAATTAGTCTTTCACTAATTCTTGCTCTTGGGTTTTCAGATCTAGTGGAATTTAACCTGGGGAGTCCTAAGAACGTGGGGCCTTTCATGTCCGTGGACCTGAAGCACAACATCCTGCTGAAGTTCCGCTGTCATGGGCCACCTATTCGCTTTTCAACAGTCTTCAGCAGTGAGCTGCGCTACATTGCCAATGAACTGAATGGCATAGTGGGTGGGAGAAACACCGTGGTAGCCATAACTATCTGGTCCCACTTCAGCACTTTTCCTGTGGAAGTTTATATCCGGCGGCTGAGGAACATTCGGAGATCAGTTATTCAACTGCTGGATCGCAGCCCCAAGACTTTAATCGTCATCAGAACCGCGAATGTTCAGGAGCTTGGGCCAGAAGTGAGCCTCTTTAACAGTGACTGGTATTCCTTTCAGCTTGACTCTGTCATGAGGAAAATGTTCTCAGGAATTGCTGTGCACTTTGTGGATGCTTGGGAGATGTCTCTGGCTCATTACTTGCCACACAACTTGCACCCAAATGAAGTCATTGTTAGGAATCAAATAGATGCTTTTTTATCTTTCGTGTGCCCTCTGCAAACTTAGCACAAGTGGATATCCCCGTGTCACCTTTTGTTATAGCAAGAGGAGAGTTGCTCTTGTCAGAGCTATTGAGTTATGCTGGATGGCATGGAAGAGCTCTGCCTGTTGTACTTGCATGCAGTATAAGCGGGGTGGCCTTAACTCTGGGTAGCTATGAAAGATGGTAAAGAGGAGTTGACTGTTCAGGCCTGTGAGGTTGACTCCTTTCAACCATATCATTCATATCTGAGATTATTAGAGAGCACTTTAAATTAAATGGACAGGATCGAGTAAGAAAGTATGTGGGTTATTAGCTTTACTAGTTGTCTGCACTGTATGCTTAATTTAATCCATATGTCACTGATTCTGTTGCCAGGGTCTTGCTGCTCAGAATGGTTTGTGAAACCTGGGAAAGACTCTGGGAGCAGCCTTTCTCTCAGCGTTTCAGAGTTTGAGGGACATCCCTGCTAGTGTGTGTCAGATAAGCACAGTCTCTGTCCTTGTTTCAAAGACCTGAATAGAGATATGAAAGAGCATACCAAAATCACCAATATCAGTCAAGGAAGCACAATCAAAATATCTATAGTATTAGATCATTAAGAATTTGCTAAAGTTTAATAGAGCACACTAGCTAGGCACCATTGGTATTCAGAGATTGCTGCTAAATAATACCAATAGCCAGTATTTTAGTTTAGTTTCCTGTACTACTGAATCTCTTCTGAGCTTTGATACACTGTCTACTTCTTGATTTATCTGTAATGGAGAAATGTGTTTGTAATGACCTCAGTGAAGATACTGTCTCAGGTACTTCCTGCAAGTTCAAGTTGCAGACTTACCTACTTGAAGCTGGAAGCATCTAATAATGAAATTGTTTCCCTTCCCTGTAAGATAAAGATGTTCCATTATGCTCCTGCAAAGTTGGACATCTGGTAAAATGACTCTTGTACCTTGTTCATGCACTGTGTCAGTATGGAGAAGCTAGCAAGTGCTCTTGATGATGTTTGGCAATGGGTGCCAACAACTGGCACACACTAGTGTCAAGGCCACATAGTGATGTCTGTTCTCATGTTTGGCAGTTTTATTGTTTGTTCATGAGCCTTGCTGCTGCCAATATAAAAGATAAAAGGAATTGCCCCCAAAAGCCAAGCACACTCAAGGCTGCCCTTCACATGGATGCTTGGGAAATATTTGCAATTTCTCTGGTGTGAAAGCTGGTGACTCTTGGTGGCCTCTTGGCGTGGCATTTTCTGCTGCTAATTTCACTGAGCCCATCCATAATTTTATCTAAGAAGAAATGCATTGAAAACAAAATTTTCATTAAATTCAGCCTCTGAACATCAAGAATTAAACATCAGCCAAGTGTTCCATGTTGTTGTCTTTCTTCTGGTCCTACTCAGGCCAAAGGTTGTCTTTACCAGTGGCTTTACTGAGAAATGTGTCAAAACAGTAATGGTGTTGCTTCTGTAACAGCTCATTGTGACTGCGGAGAATATGAAAGTTGAGTCTCTGTGAGCAAACTGAGAAGATTCGTGAGGCAAATTGGTAGGTTGTAGAACAGAGTGGAATAACTGAAATGTCTTCATATTATTAATGTTTTACTCTTTGCCAGGTTTGCTGCTTTGTTAGGCAGGTTTGTACTCTTACTGTTGGAACCCCAAGCGTTCTAGTGCTACCAGCTACAGAAACAGTATTTTTTGTTTTGTTCATTTTAAAGGAGAACTGAGAACTGTTTTACAAACAAACAGTAAGTGCTTTTAGCATGTAAAACTTGTCAGTAGCATCCATCTATACACATACTAATTTTAAAATGTTTAAAAATGACTGGAGGTGTCACATACACTGAAATAGCTTTGTATTCTTAGCTTTTCAAATCAGAATTAAGGAGGTCCAATTTACCAGTTCCTACTGACAACTGGCTCATGTAGTGTCTGTCCATAGATTAGTTTTAAGTACCTATTTTTTACTTTATTATGTTAATGGAAATCTATCCTCTGCTAAAAAGAGACTACACCAATTTGGGTCTGGGAAGGTAAACCACCACAATGCAAAATGACCTTTCATCTTTCCCAGGTGTGTTTTTAAAAATAGGTAGAGTATAAGACTTTCATCCTGAAGAACAAATCTATCCAAATAATGTTAATGAAAATAAGACTTCAAACTTTTTCTTTGAAGGAAACTACATAATTTGTGAACTAATCATTTGGGTTTCCTCATAAAGCCATACCATATGTGAAAGTATTGCTGCTGCATGCTTTTTTTCTGAATGTTGTAGTGGTCATTACTGCTCTTCAACAGCAACATCAGATCTCTGTCAGCTGCCAAGAACAGATAGAAAAGCACATATTTTTTTAATGTTTTGACAATGGAGGGAAATAGAACAGGACTGCTATCAGCAAAGATGTCCAATCACCTTCTGGTAAAACCAGAACATTTTAGGCAATGAACTTGAGGGAAATTGCCAGTTGATTTGGAATGAGGACGAATATCTCATTTATTTGGGCTCTGGAATAGACAGGGAGGGGAAAGAGAGCAACTGAGGATTTACTCCCGTTTTCAGATGGAGACAGGACACTTTGCTTTTGTATGTCATTCAGTTGAACTGTGAATTATTTTCAATTTTTCAATTTTCAATTTTTCAATTTTCTTGTTACCAGTTCCACCACCTGTGAATGTACTGTATATGGGAAACATAGAAGCAATAAAGTATTTTTAAATTGGTGTCTTTAAACCTTTAGGCTTCTAAATGGATTCTAGTAGGGTTAAGAAGTTGATTATTTTTTTAAGTTGCTCAATGTGAAACAGGATTGTAAAGGAATTTCTCAGTTGTCAGTTAAATATCTTCTTTGACATGAAAAGATTTGTTTAATGAGATTTTACAAAGCCTCATCTTCCTTTTCTTTCCATCTTCTTCACTTAAAGGGAAGATATGGCATTACTGTTTATATTTTATTCTTGTCCTGAGCTTTTTTGATTATTAACCTTTCAATACAGGCTTCTTTTTCCTTTTAAATTTCTTCATTCAAAATCCAGCTCACTCAAATCCCAGTGAAAAAGGCTGTATGTTTATGAGTAGATTGCAGAGCAATTTGTTTACAAAATAAGTAATCCCCATTTTACAGGTTAGACTGCTACACGGTGATTTTCTGCACCAGATCTTTTAAGAATTTGTTTCTCATAAAACACCATGTTCAACTGATTTCTTTGTTCTAGAAATTTAGTAAAAATGTGAGTTGAATAGTTGATGAAAAGAGAGGACAAAAGTTTCTCTAATTTCAAGTTTTCAGTTGCTTCTAATTTCATCTGCTTGATGAGATTCAAATTACCACTTTTCTGTGTTTTACTTGCTGGATGCAGACATTTAAAAATGGGAACTTTGCTTGCTGAAAGGGTCTGTACAACATTTTATGTACTACAGGTGAAGATGTGTATGTGACAAAACCTAAGATTTGAAGTTGTCTCCTGGAAAGGGTGAGGTCTTGCTTTGTTTTGGTTGCCGAAGTGTGGGTTAAAATATTATTCCACTTGTGACAATGGAAGTAACATCACAGACTTCACAAACAACAACAACAAAAATCACAAATGCATATTTAATTTATTAGACACTTACTTGTTAAGTCCAGATTACTTCACATTTAGTTTCTGCTCATATTTAGACTAGTTGGAGGGCTCTTCCTACCTGTTGGTAGCAACAAAGCACTCTAGATGTTAGAGACAAAACTTGTTTTTGAAATGGGTTTTTTTCCTATTCTATGTATATTATTGAAGTGCTTACAATACAACAAAAGCTTTAATATCTTTTGTTTCCTGATGTGATCAGAAAAGCAATTTAAATAGCCAAAAAGCTCAACGAATAAAAAGTTCCTAGTAAGGAGGGCAAGTTTACTTAGACTGCTTAATCTGATTGAGTGTCAATTCATCTTGTTTGCTGTAACCCCACATAATATGCAACTATCTTTATAGTTGAATAGTAGTACCCTTAGTTTTACCTATTAGACTTTTGTGCTGTGCGTTGGTTAAAAGTTTCACACTGTGGTTTATACGTTGGAATCACTTAAAAAAATTCCCCCCGATGATGTTATTTGGAGGAGAGTAATCTGTGCAAGCAGCACAAGCCTGACAGACCTAGCCCTGAAGTACACTGATGTTTTCTGTTGTTGGTGTATCAGGCTTGACATATAATAAAAGCTTGTACATTGTCTTGGCTCCCTTCTTTGAGGGCTTTTGCAAGCAAACCAGCCAATGGGAAATCCTTAAGCCATTTCATTAAAAAAAAAAAAACAGTGTGAGGACCAGAGGAGATGCAGTGTGGTTACTGCTTGTGAACAGTTTTTCCTTTAAGCAATGGAAGAAAAAATGAGGAGATGTCAGTCCCCAAGTCAAGTCAGTGTGGTCAAGGACTGTAGGGCATCCTGCACTGCCTGGCTGTGTGGCTACTGCTGTGTGAGTTCAAGAGCTGTGTTTTCAGGGTCATGGGGAGAGGGAAAGAGTGACTGCATGGCACAGACCATTGCAGCTTCTGAGATGGCTGGAGGGCCAGAGTGAATGAGCTGGAGGACAGCTACAGGGTTGCCTTAGAGCTAAGTTTCAGCCAGGATTCACAGCTGGGAAAGAATTAAGCAAGGTGTATCCCTGGGTGCTGCCTTCCTATATGCATGGCCAAAAATAGCCTGTTTGACTGAGGAAAATCCCTAAACTATAAATTCCTGGAAACTAGAAGAGAGTAAACTGAGGTAATGTTGCTAAATGTTTGCTCTGGTTTTCTGTTCCCCCTTTCATGGAGGAGGTAGGGTAGGGGGCAAGGGACAGGGATGTGATCTAGGGTGCTGTTCTTACGTTCCTCCAAAACAGAGCTTGGATCATGCCGCAGCCTGCACCCATCAATGTCACCTAACAGATACTAGGTAAAAGGGCAACAGCAAACTACCTTATTCCCAGCATTTTACTCTGGAAACTGAAAGTGAAGTGTACTTCTACTGTGTTCCACTTACGTCAACCTTCTCTTAGCCAAAAATCAAGGAGAGAAGCTGCAAAGGATGAGCTGCTTTTCAGTGTGGTGTGAGGTCAGCCCACAGCATGTGTAAAAGGGAAATGGTAGTGAGCAGTAGCAGGAAAGAGAGGGGGAGGAAAAAGGGTAGGATGGGACAGAGGAAGGACAGTGTTCTAAGATCTTCCTCTGTGACACTGTGGAGAGAAAGAAAGTTGGAGGTTTGATCACGAGGAGATTTCCAAAGGCAATATCAATTGTGTGGGACAGAGTCACTTCTTTGATACAGCACACTGAAATATACATACATGTATTTATCCTAATGTGTCAAAAAAGGAACAGCTTTTCCCCCCTAGGCTGCTCACCCACCTTTTCCTCCCTTCCTTCCTGACAGCAATGTCATCCCAATCATACATAAGGCACTCTTCCAAACCTTCTTCTTACAGTTGGTTTGAAGCCATGTATATTAGGTTTTCACATGTTTGTAGATGTGACAAATATCGTAAGTGAGGAACTTTTAAAAACACGCCCAAACTGTTTATAACCAGAATAAAGAGGAGTGCACAGATAGGCTTTCATCATGCATTGTACGCTCTTCAGAGCGTGTGGTGACTCACACAAGGCATCTAACTCTCCTGAGATGGCATAACTGCTTGTCAGGGAGCAGGCTTGAGCCTCATGCCACCAGACAGGGAAATAGGACACTCACAAGGGCTGGCCAAGAGCTGAGATCACATGGTTTCTGATCTGGTTGGAACAGGACTTTTTGTATTCATCCCATGGTTCAGCGCTGCATTCACAATCAGCAAAGTATTGCATAATTTCTAATATTAGCTGTCCTATTTTACAGTGCAAGACCAATGCATTTGAAATCAGGAAAATAGTATATTATGTCCCCAAATCCGGATCTTTGAGTCTTTCCTCAAATGTTAATTCACCACGATGGTTGCCACCCAGAACTGAAACTCTCACGTAAGGTAACATAGCTCATGTATGGTGAGTGACTCCCTAAAATTCGGTGCAAATTACGGTGTCCTCCTTTACTGTTGGTGTTACTAGACTCTTACAGGCATATTAAAAAGCCTTTTGGGGTGGAATAAATCAATCTGCTCTGTGAGTCTGTCGTGGTGAACTGCACAGGAGTTTCCCTGCCTGTAATGGAAAAGGGATTTTGTGGGAGGATGCTAGAGGATTAAGAGCATGTGAGTTGTTCTGTGTGAGCCCCAGATGGAGCAGGAGCACATCACTAAATCTAAGTGAAAGCATGAACAGGTCCTCCCCCACATCCTGACTGTGTCAGCTGGTGTGGGTTTAACAGATTAGTGAATCCTTAATGAATGTGGCTAGAAGAAGGCTTAGGGCACTGAAAAAGAGCCTGGGATGACTTCTAAACGAAAAACATAAGCTGCAATGGAATAGTTTCAGTGGTTTCTTTTCTAACTCCTGAGTAGTCACATTTTGAAAACAAATGGCATGAACACCATCAGATGAAGCTCTAGGATTTCATTTTTGAGGGGAATTCAGTTGATAACACAGATGCTGATAACCCTGAGCTTGGCTTAAGACTGTCTTTCAGAGGATAATTTTCTTTCAGTAAGTGCCCATATGCTTGGGCCCTCTCTACAAACTTGTTATTTTTGGGTTCAGCTTGATAGGAGACTCTTCCTTTTCACTCTAAGTCTCTGCTGCAGGTTGTTTGCAATGATTTGGACCAGTTATATAAGAAGTACTATTGCTGTGCCATGGCATGGCAGCCCACTCTAAAGAGCTCCAGATGGGACAAGCCTGTTGGAGCTCAGCAGGTGAGAGGCATGGAAAAAGTACCTGCAGTGAAAGAACCACAATATTTCCCTTCCCTTGCCTCATGACTGAGCGCAGTTCTTTCCACTCCTTCCTACCCTCTAGTTTTCCCTGGGATGGGTGAGTTACGCTTTCCAGTCCTGCCTGCACCCTTTCTCTGCCTGAATCAGCTGCTCTGAGGGAATTGTCATTTGCCGCTGGCAAGACAGCTATTTCTGTCTTTAGATGTTTCTTCCTTATAATAATTTCTTTCTGCTCCTCCTTTATCATTTTTGCCCTACATATTTGTATTATCATTATTTGCTTCTGTTGTGTCTCATTTTTGCCTTTCCTTTGAAAATTAAAAGTAGACAAAGTTACTTTATGGAAAAAGATAGTCTTAAAAACCCAATGAAAAAAATTCAAGAGCTCCAGTAATGACCAGATACTACACTTCCTTTATGTTGTTGTAAAACATGCCCACTATGTATGTATCTTCCAATAGCAACAACTTCATATCTACTGTTTGAAACAGAGGTTCCCTATATGAACAAATTTCTTCCTGATGTCCCATTGTTCCTGTTCTGTGCAACAAATACTTCTACAAGTAAATATTTTGATTTCTGACTGACATCATGACTTTTCATCTTGCTCTGACACACATCATCTGTTTGGCCATGACATTGTTACTCTACCCTTCTGTGCATCGTTTTGTTTCTTGTCATATTTGGATTTTCCTTCTCTTTGCAGCAGGGATTATCTGTTTCTGCAGGTGAGTGGTGCCTGGGAGAGGACTGACCTCAGGCATGTTTATAGACCATGGGTCTTCAGTGAGCAAACAGTCCAATACCAGTCCTGGCTGGAACAAACTGCCCTTACTTCAAAGGAAAGTATTGAACCCATCAAGATTATCAGTTGAACATGTTCCACTGATACAATACATCTATGAACAGGAAGATAGAGCCCACACAGTGTTTCCTGCTTGCAGGGGAAAGGTTTCAAAATTATCACCTTTGGAAAGGAGATGTTTTCTCCTACCACTCTCCTGCAGCTTTCTGAGGCAGGGCTCGGGTGGGGGTAAAGTCTGTGGGATTTTTCTTAACTTGTTTTTAACATCTATGTTCCAGTGCAGGAGGCGCTGGGAATGCAACGAGCAGGGGAATAAGTGGTTCAGTGCTTTTACCTTGTTGGTGCTGGCTGCTGAGAACCATATACATTAACTGTGCTTCAGAAGGGGTAAGACACTACAGTCTTTGCTCTGAGAAGATTTGAGTGTCCTGTCCTTGCTTGCCATGTCTGACAATCATGGTGAATCCTGGTCTGTGCTGCTGCTGAAAGGAGAAGAAATGGGAGTATGATTCATATGGATCATCTCACCTTCTAGGAAAATCCTAGAAACGTCTTCCATGGTGAAGGTTATCATGTCTACTGGAGAAGGTAACTATTTTATATCTGATACATCTACGACATAAGGGAGTACTTTTATTTTCTACAGCCTTCATCCTCCTTTTAATCAGGCTTCTGGCTGCATGCAGCTTTCATGCTGACACTAGCCTCTGCAAAGCTCATCCCAACCTTTCTGAGGGCAAAATCTCACTGAAATCCAAGCAGTTAGCAAGAAGAGGTGTTTGTTCTGCTTCGCTTCCCAAAAGCTGAAGCTCTTTTTTTTTTTTTTTTTCTTTTGCTACAGAGGCACTTGCTTGTCTCTGTAGTGCCAAGACAGAAAAGGGCTACTAGATGCAGCTTGACTGATTGTGGCCATACAGGCAGCCATACAGGCAAAGTGGGCAAAGAGGGGAACCTGACCCTGTCAGACAAGAAACCTTTCCATGTTGTACACTGCAGGTTTCTCTTCGTCACTTTCTTGTACAACTCTCTTTCATTTTTCTTGTAGTGAATCTCAAGATCCTTTTTTTGGCAGTGTTACCCCAGCGTGGGGTTTCCTGCCAGCCTCTTTGGCAGGGGAATGTCCCCACCAGGGCTTACCCTGCCTGGGAAATTCCACCATGTAGAAAAAGTCCAGGGACCCATGCTCACACCAGCCTCCTCCTCCACCCTACAGCTTCCTCTCACATGTCATAACAACTCCCTCTGCTCCCCAGTTAATCAGGGCTGAAAGGTGGTGCGTGATATGCTGCAATAAAAAGAGCACTTGGGTACTTGGAGCTGCAATAAACTTGAGATAAACTTCAGGTAGTGGTGGTTAGTTTTGGTTTTTTTTTTCCCCTCTGTGACCAGAAAAACAGAATAAGCAGGACTTTTGTGAGAGAAGGGAAAAAAACCCCCAAAGCAGTTTCCTTGCTGCTGCTTCTTTGTTTCATATTGTGAAACCTCAGAGGAATTTTTCAATCATTCACACAGACGTGGCCATAAGGAAACATCACTTGCCAGTGGGGTGCAAAGAACTGGCTTATTTTCCATAGAGCTAATTCTAACTTCACCCCTCCGACATGAAGGTACACTATTATAATTTTATTTGCTTTGTTGCTTAAAACCTGTAATTGAGGAACAACACTGGATTCTTGTTATTTTTCAATTGTAATAGCCTTATAAGTGGCTTGTGCGTGTTTTATAACTGTGCATGTTTGTAACTGTCTGTGAGTGTTTTGGGGTTGGGTAAGGAAGGATGGCTGGCTTTTGGGAAGGGAACAGGCAATAACCAAAGGTGAAGAAACCACAATGAATGGTGGAATTTTCGAAAGCCCACAGTGGATCTATGGGCAAAATATCCCTAAATAGCTTTGTTGTTTGTGCAATTCTCCCTGCAACAACCTTCCTTTTTTTCAGGGAAGGATGCAGTAGCTTTCTAGAGCTGGATGGATGGATGGAAGGGAAGCTAAGCTCAGGTCTGAGAGCACCAAAGGGAGTATCATTGTTAGTGGAAGTGGGTGTTCTGTATGATCTTGATTTCTTTCCTGGCCAAGCATTGATAGTTTTGGAATAGCAGAGCATCAACAGCATACAACCCTGCAAGCTTTGACGGGAGTAAACTGCAATGGTACAGTGTGAGATAACCCAGGGAAACATATGTAAAATATATGGATCTACATCTACTGTCTTGTAATTTATAAAAAAAAAATCTGTGGGAATGAAAAAGATGTAAGTTTAATGAACTTTAACTTCACTTTAAAATCTGTTATACCAAAGGGTTCACTAAACCAACCATAAACTCCTTTTCATCACCTGGTGAGGGTTTCTCTGGTTTACCACACAGGGCTGATTATGCAGCACCCCAGTTCATTACCTATGCCGGTATCTGGCAGGCAGGGAAGGCAGCTGAGAACTAAGCTTCTTGCAGAGAATGAAATGCACTCTGGATTTGAGAGCCCCAAAAATCTGGGGGCATCTTTGTACTATGGTGTCATCAGAGACTTGTGTAGGGCTGGAGATGAGCAGCTTTAGATGGAAGTTGGATATTTTCAGCTGGGACAATGTGGCTTGCAGAGAAAGGGCACTTCTTCAGCCAGGCTGGGTGATCAGTACTCAGGGACAAATATTAGCTAGGGACATTGGTAAGAAGGCCATGCTTCTCCAAATGACATTTCAGTATCAGCTTGATACTGTTTGGGGTTTTTTGCTAGTTAGACCTTTTATTGACTTTCTTTACAGCAACTCACATTACCCATTGTGTTTAATAGCCACAGATAGGAGGAGGGTGTGTGTGGGGAGGAAATGCCCTCTGCCTGTGTGTGCCAGGCACCAGTTGAGTGCTGGGCTGCCTGGGGCAGCCAAGCAGCCTTCTGCCCTGCAACCTGCCCGGCTTACACTAGAGCCCCAATGCCACCCTGGAAGTGGTGGTTGGATACTATCAGCAGCAGCAGCCAGCTGCTGGAAATGGGCTTCCAGCAGCTCTCCTGGGCTCTGGGAAGCTTCCCTTCCCACTCCTGGGCTGCCCAAAGCAGTGGTGTGGCAGGCACAGCACCATCACTCCCTTCAGCTCTGCCTCCTGCCATAGCCCAGACGGCCTAACCCGGCTTGGCTTCTAGCCCCAGGCTTTCAAGGCACCAAAACTCAATCCTGATGGAGTGGCTGAGAAACCCTCATGTGACTTTTCACCTTCTCAGTCACAAGCTCCAGAGACAAAATGTCCAAGGTAGAAACTTTACTCTTGCTTTCTTCTTAAGAAATTGGCAAGAAATTAACATGAAACTTAAACATCCATAGCCTAGCTTCTGTGAAGAGCAGCATCCTGTCAGACAGGATGTGTCTGGCTTCTGCTGGTGCCTTTTGCCAGCTAAAGAGCTGGTGGAGGGAGCCAGCTCCTGGGAACAGAGCTTTGCACCATGCCTCACCAAATCAAAGAGTTTGTTTCCATCTTTCTTGATGTTTTATGCTAACTCGTGCACTATTTACATATTACTGTAAATCTGTCATTCTCTCATGGATTTCTTTCTCAGTGTGTGGCAATTGGATGTTCAGTCTGTAGGAGAAAGAAAGAACATGGTATTAGTATAATTTCCATGATATTAATATCCTTTCTTTAAACATAGGACATCTATGGTTAAGACTTCTATGGCAGCAGATTCTGACCTGTAGACAGAGCGATGTCATCCCAGTTGTCCCAGTACACATTTAACTGTGAATGTGAAACCTGCCCCAGTATATGCAATTCATTCCAAAGACCAGGAAAGTTTTTGTATCACTGATTCGAAGCAACCTAACATTTTCACCACCATACTAAAATTGTATTTGACTGTCTCAGTTTAGGTGCTTTTTGAAATGAGAAAATTTCCTGTTGATTGAATTTTTGTGTGACTAATTGAGTACAGCTCTACAACTGAGTTTCAGGACTTTCCCAAGGTCAGACAGCCATATGTTTTGAAAGCTGGGATTTCTCTGGTGAATGGAAGTCTAACTGCAGGCATTTAAACTCTATAAACTGGAAAACACAGTGAAATAACATCAAGACATAAGACAAGGGCATTCCCTTCAACAACCTTTGCAGTGTTAGTATGGTACAAGTGTGTTTTACTGTGGTTATCTGGTTTCTGTCTGGGCTTTCCTGCACGCTGATCTGCTCTCTTGAGCTGATGGCATGCTTGCAGGCTGTGTAGGATTGTGCAAATCAGTGCTGAGTCTTCCTGCAGGTGTTGATCCTGCCATGTAAACATGGCATCTGCGTGTGTGCTGATACAAAGCCCGGAATTTCTGGACTGGTCAACCCAGTTAGATCTTGTAACCAGTAGATGTGATGGGTTTCCCATGTTCAGGAAGCGGGTAAATTTTCAAATACTTCCTGGACATAATTTTTGAGAAGAGAAACCTGTGTTTGGAAAGCCTGGATGCATGGCAACCTTAACCTTAGATAGGTTACCCATTACTACACACAAATTGAGAGATTAGGAAAGCAGGTTCCTGGGTAGATTGCAGTTTGAAAAAAATCCTGTTTTTCTGGGTTAAAATCTCACTGAGATAGAGCAGTTACTCCTTCTATTCCTGTCCTAAAGAGTGGAGTGATCATGCTGCAATGGGAACAGCTCTGCAATCTGTGCTAGGAAATGGTTTTGGTTTACAGGTGAAGTGGTCCTTGTTTGTGAAAGGTAGGAAGACTAAAATCAAAGTTCACCAGACCCTAATTCACCTGTTTTTCTTACAGCATGGGCTCCTGCATCTCACAGTAGAAAATAAAATTAATGTGGGTTCAGAAAGACAGGTTTTGGCCCAAGTTGATCACCTGAACCCTGAAGAAAAGTCTTCAGCATGAGTCACAAGGAAAACTGATACTGACCCTTTCAGATCTTCACTGAAACTCCCTAACAGCACTGAGAAACTGCACTAACTCTCTTTCTAAACTGGAATATTCTAACAAGCAAAATGTTTCGAGGCACATACAATATCCTTTACAGGTGACATATGATGTTGCCCTTTGCTATGGGGAAACTGCCTTCTGTTCCTTGTTTACAGGCTGTGACATCAGTGGTACGTGTATTTCTTAGCCACACATTCCTACTTCAAGGCACTAACGAACTCATGAGATATGTAAGCTTATGAGAAAACATGACTAACCAAGGCAGTGAGTACAGTGAGAGGAATGTCCACAAACACAAGGTGTACCTACAGGGTAACTGTTTACTTGTACAAAAATCAGCTTTGTAACACTTGCTGGATTTGGGGTTTCTTTTCCTCTGTACTGATTTCCACTACTTAATGCACATAGCGTGAAAGGATCTGCTTAGGAGCAACCTGCTTTTCTTGTTTGTTTGTTTGTTGTGTTTTGTGGTTGTTTTTTTTTTTAATATCAAACAACCTGAGAGAATAAAAAAAGTAGAATTGTGGCCATTCTTTGGATCAAAGGAGCAAGCCCCAAAAGATATATGTCAAACAAATAGTCTGAGTTTTCCTTTAATATGAAGAATACCCCCTTTTGAAGTTCAAGCTAATCCTAAAACGTCAGTCTTGGAAACCAGTGTTTAGGAAAATTGTAGTATGACAAGTATAGCAAACAAAGAAGAAACACTGGCTCTTCTGTACTGGCTTTTAGATCAATACCCTGTCATGGACCATTTCCAGCCTGCTGACGTGTGCTCTCCTAAACCATTAAAGCAAACACAAGTATTGATCCTGAAACAGTTTCTAGGAGTGGAATGGTTACTCAGCTTTTACTTCTGTATTTCTTGGTACTGCTTTAAATGCAAGCAGGGCATTATGCTGGATGGCTTGTGGTTTGCATGCTGTATTGTGATGCTGCAAGGGTACAGAGGTGTGCCAGTGGAGTTCATACACCTCAGTTTGCAATCTGAGAGTCGGAGGCTAATTACACTCATTGGCGAATAAGGAGCATTTGACATTGATACACTTGCATTAAGCAACTGGATTGTAAACTGTGATTTTTATTTCCAGTTTAAGAAGTACTACAAAGGTTACACTGCTCCAGAAATGAGTTGCAAAACCAAGCTCTTCTTAGTAGTAGTTTGTGCTTTGCCACTTTCATAGAATCACTGTGACAGAATCACAGATTCATTTTTGTTGGAAAAGATCTTTAAGATCAAGTCCAAACACTGACCTAACACTGCCATGCCCATCACTAAACCATGTCCCTCAGCACTTTGTCTACACATTTTTTAAACACCTCCAGGGACAGTGACTTCACCACCACCTTGGGAAGCTTGTTCCAGGGTTCTTGGTGAAAAAGTTCTTCCTAATCTCCAGGCTAAACCTCCACATGCACAACTGGAGCACATTTCCTCTTGTCCTATCGTTCATTACTGGAGAGAAGAGACCGACTCCCACCACACTACAAACTCCTTTCAGGTAGTTGTAGAGGGCGATAATGTCTCCTTTCAGCCTTCTCTTCTCTAGGCTAAATAATTTACCTAGGAGGTTGACCCTTATCCAGTGTTGCTGCTTAGTAGATGGAGAGAAGAGAGATGTTTATTCTACTCCCATACTTGCTGAACTGTGAGCTACTCAGACAGAGTTCAGAGGTGTGTTCCTCACTTGCAGCTAGGAGGGATTGTGTGCCGGGCACAGTGACTACGTGCTGCTCTACAGGGAAGGCAAAGCTCCACTTTCTGGGCTTGATTCATTTGTGTATTTATTTATTTAAAGCCTACATACCCTGTAGCATTTACCCCATCATGTGCCTCAGGGGCAGAGCAGTGCAGGTAGAGGGCTGCTGTAAAGGCTGGCTCTCTCCTTACAGCCCACTGGCCACTTTTTAGAGTGGAATAACACTTTCTCAGCCATGTTCTCTTCGGAGCCCCACGTGGCCTCCGCAGGAGGCATCTTCTCTACCTCAGGTTTTTTTTTGTTTGTTTTTTTTTTTGTTTGTTTTTGTTTTTGTTTTTTTTTTTTTCCCAGCTGGTGCATGTGTGACTTGGAGTTATGTCTTCAAGGGTGTTTTCTGAAGGAGAAGAGGAGGTAGGATGCTTTCTAGGAAAGTAAGTTAACACAGAGGGAGAAAACTGGCAGTCTTGCTCATGCTATCTGTAGGGGAGCAGCCCCGGAGCAAACCATACCCAGGCTTCACCCAAAGGAGCTAGTTTCACCAGAGATCCCAGAATTGAATAATGTAAGAGTGTTGTTACCAATCCTGCAACCAGGACATGAAGGTAAACTGTGAGGCCACATTGTTTGACCATCTAGAGGTGGAGACTAGTTACAACAGGGATTAGATTAACAGTGATCGCTTACACACGAGGCTATAGGATGTCAGGAGGATGTCTTTGCAAACACACACAAATCTCTGCCTGAACTTTGCAGCCCAGATTTTTCTGAGCTGAGAGTCCTCAACCTGTCTGCCTGATAATCTCTTAGTGCCTTTGTGCTGTATGAGGGCATTGCCATCTGATCACAGGCAGTTCTGCTGGATGTTTCCTTCCGTCTGCCTTGCTACTGCTCTGCTGGACAGACCAGAAGTTCCCTGTCTAATGGCATCACAGCTCTGACTGCAAATTCATGTCATGGAGGATAAACCAGAGGCAGCTGAAAGCTGGGCAGAAAAATGTCTCCCTCAGTATGAATTTGTGCTACCACGGCTGAAATGCTGTTCTCAGAATGAGAGCCCAGGTGTGAAACAAAATCTCATGGCTACACTTAAAAATGGTATTGCAGACATGGAAGTCTGTTTAAAATCCCCAAACACTTAGAAGGTTTCTTGATTTTGCTTTGACTTAGGGTAGTGGCTCAGCTGTTTCCATCTAACACAGTAACACAGTTACTGGAGATGTAATGCAGAGGGAAGCCCAGCACAGGAAGTCCAGTGTTTTCTCTGTGCTGGCTGGGATTAGGATAGCAAAAGGGAGACGCATGACCTTGATTAGCCTAGATGTTTTGTTAGTGGTGAAAGTCTAAAGTGTCGGCTTTCAACCTCTCTGACTTGGGACCCCTACCCAGTGAGTGCAGGCTTTGAGACAACAAATTTGTTATTGGTGGTTTTTTTTTGTTCTTAAATGGATTTTCAGATCTTTTCAAAGCAACACAGGGGTGTACACAAGTCACACACTCAAAAGCAGTGATTAAAGCTGTTGCAGTGATCAAGTTATTAGTATCACCTAAACCAAGGCTGATTAGTTTTAATTCCACAATACTTGTCCAGGCTGTGTGCTGAAATTAAGGAAAGAGCAGAGTTTTCAGAAACAAATGCATTTTGTTCCATATTTTTGCAGAGGTCTCAGATACCAACATAAGCACATCTCTCTATTTCCAGATGTAGATGTGAGAGGCTTCAGGACAAGTGTGGCTCATACTGGCCGCTAGTTGGCATTATTGATACATTCTAGTAAATAGAGGTGGTGCAATAAAAACCTGCGAAGGCAGCAGCTGGGGGACCTGAGGCATCCTTCTCCTCCATGCTCACCTCACAGCCTTCTCCAGCTCCGGAGGTTGGTGGGTTGCACTGAATTACAGCAAAGACAAAGCAGGCTGAAACCACCTGGACGCCACAGCACTGCAACGGCCTCCTTACCCTCCCCCTTTTCCCCAGTCTGTTGCTGTCTGTACTGGCAGTGCCAGGCTTCCCTTCCCATCAGGAGAAGAGATGACAAGCACTTTTGGTAGCTACCCTGCCCAGGAGAAACCTTCATAGGCTGAAGACATCTCATGCAGTTTGGGTCACCACACATGTTACATAGTGTTTGGGCCAAAAAAACAGAGGCTCAAAGTCTGCAGTGTTATTAATTACAATTTGTAGATGTAGCAATAATTAACCAGTAACTTGTATGGAAGCACTTTGAGAGCAAGAGGCTGCTGGAAGCCAGCTCATCTTGTGCAATCCATGGGTGTGTGTGTGTATTTTTGAAAGAGCCTTTTGTTACAGAGTTCGGTGGAATTAGGTTTGTCTTAATCTGTTTTGGATGGGAGTAGATTTGTGCCAAAAGGCCTGATAAATAAGATGCTGCTGACAAAACAAGTGTGAGCTGAGGTATCAGAGTGTTGCCCAAAGTGGATTTTGTGTGGTAAAAGGAGAGCAGATCAGCAATTCAGCTTTCAGGAAAGCAGAAACTTTGAAAGAAGAGAAAAAGAAATTCCACACTCTCTTTAAGACAAAAATCTGACTAAATTGTTTTCCAGAATAGTTTTCATGCATACATAGAGACTAACCTAAATCTATTCCAAAACAGTTTACCAAACAGCAAGAATAAAGGCACTGTCTGTCCCTGCCTGTGTGTGGTTTAGGAACCCTCCATGATGCAGTAGGACTACAATGAGAGAAATCCACTTTTAGTCTAAAATCCACTTTTAATCTTGACATTTTTTTAACGGAAATGCAGACAACTCCGATGCCAAATCTAATTTTCTCCATTATAAACTTCTCAGATTCACATTACCATTCACTTGTTAAAAGACAAGATCCTTTTGCTGCATGCAGTAGTTGGAAACGCTCCTGGCTAGAATAAAATGACTGGGTTTCCTGGCTACCTGGCAGGGATGAGATTGCAAAGGTTGTTCAGTTGGATCCACTTTCAGAAAGCTGGGTCGTGGGTCCTCCCAAGAGCCACCAAGCGTGCAAACAGAGTTTGGGGGCTGAAGGAGCTCTGAGCAGCAAGTGCTTCTCAATGGGGAAATACTTAAAAGCATCTACCTAAGGCTAAGGTATTGTAACCAAGATCTAAGGCCTGAAGAAGAACAGAAAACCATCTCCTTGTGTGTCAAAACATGCAGCCCATTTTCACAAACCCTCACTTGCATAAAGAGGTTCATAAAATGAGGGAGAAGGTGTCCTTGGGAGAGGAGAGGGAGAGTTGCCAATTAGGGACCAAGTGAGTTTTAAACTTTATTAGATTGTGCTGTTTCTGACACCACTTGGCACATGATTTCTTTTTATGGGCTACACTTGCAAATGTTACTGTGACTGCATAAAGTCAATCTATGGTGTAAGACCTTTTCTCACTTTGGAGTGAGAAACTGACTAGTTAATTCCTTCACCTGACAGAGGAAGAAATATATGAATAACTTAAAGCAATTCCCTCCTGCCTTCTCATGGACCGATTAATATAATTTCACGTTGCACCTGTCCCATGTTTTTTTTAGCACAATTAAAACCTATATAATAATCTCAATTTGCATAATATACGTTAGAAATACCGTGTTGTTGTATTACCTATTTTTGGGCGGTAGTCACAGTGCTAAAAACATCCTAATCGCGACCTCACGGACAAAAGCTCACTCTTGTATTTTAGAAGAGGGTGACTTCAGTGGCAACAAGAAAAGCAGAGATGTTTGTTTGAAAAGCAGAAACCTGACAAGCCTGCCCTGTAAATCAAGCAGCGTTGTCAACAGTAATCGCAGGCAGTTTCGCCCGCTTTTCCTTTCAGCATCGTATTGCTTACCCGCTTCTCCCTGCTGGCCTCAAACAAGAGGCTTTGCCACCGAAGTATGGTGCAACCTAAACCCAAAATAACTCCTGTGCCTGCCCCCTGCCTGCTACACGCTCTGAGAACAAGAGGAAGCTGATGATTCATCTCTGTTGTGAGTAACCGCTCAGGTTCCCCTTCTCTCGGGATGCTTACCCGCTTGATGCACGTGACCAAAAAAAACCAACCAAACCACAACTCCGACCTTCCAAAATCCGTGTCCCTGGAGCCGAGACCTGCTGGGACTGGGGTGAGGGGATGAGGGCATCCGCGTGCACGGGGACGCGGGTCTGCAGCAGCAGCGGCGAGAGGCCGAGGGTGATGATCGCGGCTGCACAAGAGGGTGGAAATTTGGGACTGCGTGCGTTTCGAGAGGGGAGCGAGGACTGCAAAAACCGCGGGAGTCCTCCCGGGTAAACTTGGGAGGACAGGGTGTTAGGTGGCATCCATCCCCACTATTATCAATATCACCACTCCCCAACCCCACTCCGATCATCTCCCTTCCCCTCACTATCCCCATCCCCGGGCGGGTCCGCAGCGATGCTGCCTGGTGCCCGTGCCAGGGGTGCGGGTCGGTGTTGGACTTGCTGTGGGTGCCGCTGCCGGGAGTGGGGCGGGGGGCCGCGGGAGGGGCAGAGGAAGGCGGGTGCCGATCCCCGCCCCCTCTCTCGTCCCACCGCCCCCCCCCGGTGTGGCCGCCCTTACGGGAAGCGCGGCTCTGCCCCGGCGGGGGGGCGGAGTTGCTATAAGGGACGCCGCTGGAGCGGCCGCCTCCTAGTCGGAGCTGCGTCGCCCGCCAGCCCAGCCTAGCCGTGGCAGTCCCAGTGCCCGCGCCCGTTCCGCGTCCCGCTGCCCTCTGCCGCCGCCCGCCGCCACCCCGCGGCACCGCCATGATCGTGGAGAGTAGCCGGGACGCGGCGCCCGATAGCGGCGACGGCGGAGCCCTCAGCAGCCCCATCAACCTCGCCTACTTCTACGGGGCCTCGCCCCACTCCAGCGAGGGCAGCTGCTCCCCGGCGCACTCCGCCCCGGGCTCGCCGGGCTCCGACTCGGACCTCTCGGTGAGCAGCCGCGGCGGCGGCCGGAGGGACCCCCGGGGCGGCGCCCGCCCCGCGCTGCAAGGTACGGCGTAGCCCCGGCGGCGGTCCTGGCCCCCTGCGCCTGGGGAAGGCGCGGAGCCGCCCTTCTCGAAGCCCTGTCCCCACCCGGGTCGCGCACCCTTTTGGACTTAAAGGCCCCCGAAGCGGTGAAAAGCGGGAGCGCGCCCAGCGCCGTGGTATTTCCAGGGCGGCGGGAGTCCGGGTGCGCAGGCGGCGGAGGGAGCCGCACGGCTCTGAGACGGCGCGGGGGGAGGGCGCGTCGCCTCGGCTCTTCCCCTTTTGCACTGGCGGTTTAGGCTGTTTTCCACGATAACAGCACTCCCACTTTTATTATTTTCCTTTTTTTTTTTTTTTTTTTTTTTAAGTGAAAACGGAGCTAATGGCTTAAATTCGGCTTCTGTTTTCGTGTCTCAACAGTTGAACAACACATGGCGGGGGGAAAGCAGCACAGAGGACCTTTCCAGGGTGTCCGTGTGAAGAACTCGGTGAAGGAGCTCCTGATGCACTTCAGGAGCAGCAAACAGATGTCTTTGGGCTCCGCCACGGAGGAGGACAAGGTAACCAGCATTTTTCAGCACTGACATAATTGCTTTTAATGGTTACTGAAGCTGGCAAAAAAAAAAAAAAAAGCCACACACTATAAAGCTGGAAAGGAACTCGCTGCTTTTATCTGATGTGGATGGAGTCAGTGTTTTTCCTTTTCGATACGTCATGGAAGAACAGAGCTAAGTACAAGTTAGTTGAGAGGGTTTACTGTGAGAGAAGGAGATACTTAAAAACGTTCTTACTGAGCTTTATAGTCTGAAGGGAGGTTTGGATAAAGATGCATTTGTGTTGTGAAACCACAGAAACTCCCTTTTGACTCGAATGAGGTCATTCATTGGAAGAACTGAGGAATCTTCTCGGAAGATAATTGTTCCTTAAGCTGTTCCTCTGGGCACGGTGCACAAGTGTAAAGGCAGATCCCCTCCAGTCTGAAAAGAGGAAAATGAAGAAAATACAGGGAATTGAGGGAAGGTGGAAGGGGTTTTCTAGTTGTTTTAGAAGAGGTCTTTCTGAGTGGGGGTTTTTGAGCTTCCTAGATTGGCATTGGCATGGGAACATTTTACATAGCAAATTGTGTGGCATTGAAAGAAGTATAAAATTGGACAACTTATTTATAAAAGAAAATCCTGAGAACTTAGTGTCAGTGTCTTTCAATAGATTTTCTAGAGTTCCATGATATCGTTAAAAAGTAGCTGAAAAAGCCTTAAGAAAAAAATTTCGGTTTTCATTTAAGCTCCTTAAAAGTCTTTCAATTTTCTAACCTTAATTAAAAGCAATTAAGTTAGGGTTAGGCAATCATGTACTAGAATTATTCTAAGGTATATTCTGTGTTTATAGAAGCAAGTTGCTGCCACTTTCTTCTTAGTTTGGTTTTTTTTTCCCCTTGAAATAACATTATAATAATGAAGCAATCTGAATTTTTCTCAAAAGGCACAAGGAGGATTGGTGAACTACGACCAATACACAGGTAAAGCCCTATTTTCAGAAATACCCCGCTTTAAAATTTTCCAAGTCAATTGCAAGAGTAACCTCCAAATGGATTCTAATTTTATTTTCTTTCCAGCAGATTTGAAGAGCATTTTAGGTCACGGTGGCAAAAGAAAGGCTCCTGAGCATCTTTCCGATGGACCTTCTTTCAAGCGCCAAGCTAATATTCACCCACACCTCTTGGTAGGCTTGCGTTATTTTTTTTTTCCAGTGCCTTTATTTTTCAGTTGGCTGTGTGTGATCAGGAGCTTATGAGATAGAACTATACCTGTAACTTTCTGGGCCTTGTTTTAACTTTTCTTATTTGTTTTCTTTTTCTGGACAGACGCCACCCCAGACACCAACCTCTATGGATAACATGGAGGAGACTCATAAGAATGACCCAAAGCATGACAGCAGTTCTGATCTGCTTCAGAACATTATAAACATCAAGAACGAGTCAAGCCCTGTGTCTCTGAACACAGTGCAGGTTAGCTGGTTGCACCCTGTCTCCAGTCACAGCTCACCTGGTGAGCAGTACCAGGACAGCCAAGGCACGCAGACCTTCTCCCCATCCCAGAAGTACCAGACATTCCAGGATCAAACCTCCCACCATATGCTCAACCCACCACCACATTACCAGTTCCCTCCATCCCACAACCAAGATTTGTCACAGAGCTATCCTTCGGATGCCTCCCTGGAGTACAGGCCCTTTGCTGGCAATGACCAGTCTCCTGCCTATCAGCAGAACACCTTTGAGAGCCATGAACTCCAGTACTGCCCACCACAGAGCTTCTCCTCGCTCTTGAATGACTCTGAAGGCTCGGAGAGCATCTCCATTCCCCTCCAGCCACTGAGCAGCGCCCCTCCACAGGCTGATGTCATCCCCCACACTCCCAATTTCAGCTTTCTTTCCGGTAACATCTATGGTAGTCTGGAGCGCAGTGTCTCTTTGGCTACGTTGAATGTCTCTCTGCCTGACCAAAACATTGCCAGAAGCACAACGCAGCTGGGCAAGTCATTTTTTCAATGGCAAGTGGAGCAGGAGGAAAACAAGCTGGCTAACATCTCCCAGGACCAGTTCCTTGCAAAAGATGTGGATGGAGACACGTGAGTGCTGTGTATCTCTTGTATTTCTGATACGGAAGGTTGGGGAATGATCCTGTCTGGGTTTTGGTGGACCATGGGGTTGTAATGGAAGCAGTATGTTTGCAGTGCTTGTGTCATTAGTGCTGTAGTTCTACACAACAAGTGAAACGTGTGGTCTTGTTGATGGGCTGTGATGCCCAGAGTTGCAGCACACTGAGTAGACAGGTGTTTGTACTGTTGTAATTTCAGGTACCTAATATTAGACTTTTATCTAGTAGATGAGGAAAAAAAGATTCTAATTTAGATGCTTTAAATTGCTCTGGGAAGAAGATACCTATCATGCAGAGGTGGTCTGGAGCTGGCAGCATGATACCCCTCCCTGATGTTTAGATCTGAGCCCTTATTTATATGAGCCCTTATTTGAGCCCTTATTTATATGGAGGTGTAACTCCGTTTCCCCTCCTTCCTGCAGCTTTCTCCACATTGCTGTTGCTCAGGGCCGAAGAGCACTCTCCTATGTTCTTGCAAGGAAGATGGCTGCCCTGCACATGCTGGATATTAAAGAGCACAATGGCCAGGTAAAGTTCATGAAAACCTCTGCATCTGCTTTGTGTACCTGAGTGCTTCTGTATGTCTGGAGCTTGAAGATGTGGTGAAATGCTTATTTATTATTAACCCTGATACTTAGCCTGCATACTAATATTAACCTTGAGCTATTAATACTTATTGAGATCACCTTCAGCTGGGAAAACTGCATGCTCTGCTTCATTTGTCCTGGCTTCCTGGTATTCATAATCACTGCTTAAATAATACCAGGTAGCTAGGCTTTTTTTTTTTTTTTTGGTTTGTTTTAGTTGCTCTTTCCTGTTAAGAGATCAGATGACTAGTAGCTTAAATTTTCTTCTTGATGTTGGCAGAGTGCATTCCAGGTTGCTGTGGCTGCCAATCAGCACCTTATTGTGCAGGACTTGGTTAGCCTGGGAGCTCAAGTCAACACTACGGACTGCTGGGGTAGAACACCATTACATGTTTGTGCTGAGAAGGGGCATGCCCAGGTCCTTCAGGTAAGAACCAGGCAGATGTAGCTCTGCCTCTGACTGTTAGCACTTACACTTCATGTTTGTTGTCTTGGGAAACTATGAGAATACCGCTCTTCCCTTTATCTTTGTGGAGATTTGTGAATACATCTCAAGGCTCTATAGTAATGCCTTAGAGACTGAATTTCATACCAAGGTTCTCACCAATGTTAGAGTAATTTGGTGGAATCCTCTAGTCTATGAAGACAATGAATCTACTCTTAATGCTGTTGTTTATTACAACTTCATTGCATTAAGACTGTACACAAGCTTGAGGAAGAGATATGTGGTTTGGATACAACCTTAAATGCATACCTATTCTCACTTTTGTAGGCAATCCAGAAGGGAGCCATGGGGAACAATCAGTATGTGGACCTTGAGGCAACAAACTATGATGGTGAGCAGTTAAGAGTTTATTATTTACAGAGTTACTGGATATTACGATGTTTTATAGCTGATGATGTAAATGTTATCCTGGGTTGAGAAGCAATAAAATGGAGCAAATCTTTGCCAGATTGAAGCTTACAATTACAGTTGAAATTACATTACAATTGGTGTATCTATCAGATAAAAACGTGGTTAGTCTGTGCGTGTTGGGACTTCCTTCCTCTTACAAGTGCTTGCTGTATTTGGCATGGAGAGTGTAGATATTAATTTGCTATAGCTTAAAATACTTGAGTATGAGTGATAGATTGGTGGGTAAGCAAGCCAGAGTCTCTGACACCAGAGCGCCGTTTTAATTGAACCTCTTCCATACAACAGCTCTTTCTAATGTACATTTTGTAAACCAAATGTATTAGAAATTGATTTTTTCATAATCTGCTGGCTGAGAGCTCACAGTAGATTGCTACTTCTACTGCTGTGGTGACAGACAACCCTGAACTCAAGCCACTCAAGAGCAGTCACTGTCACTTACAATATAGAACTGTTTCTGGGCTTGACAGAGCTGGGAGCTTCTTTATCCATACTTTGAAACAAGCAAATGGTCAATACTTCTGTATTGCCTTTGATCATTAATGATTTTTTTTTTTAATCTTAAGGTTTGACAGCATTACACTGTGCAGTTCTGGCCCATAATGCTGTGCTGCATGAACTGCAAAACAGTCAGCCACCTCACTCCCCTGAGGTCCAGGAGCTTCTGCTGAGAAACAAGAGCCTGGTAGAAACCATCAAGATTCTGATACAAATGGGAGCCTCTGTTGAAGCGAAGGTAAATAAAATGGCCTTGTCTGAAATGCCACAGTGCAAAGCATGTCCCTTTCTCCCACACCACTTTTCATCTTTATTACAAAGGGAAGTAGACTAATTTGAAAGCTTCCCTACAGCTTAATTTACACTAGTAGAATAAGAATGTTGCATTTATTCAGAGCAAAGTATTTATTACCAATGCAAATAAACCCTGGGGAAAGAGGGAGGTGACAGTCTAATTTCTGACTTTATGTGTGCATTTGGTTATGTCTTAAAGGTGAGAATATCTTTAAAGCACTCTGGAATATCTGTAGCGATAGGATGCTGATGATACCTTGTTCTTTTAACAGCAAATGTTAGCTAAACTACTTACCTCTCCAGTTTAGGTCTCAGCTGAGACAGACTGTTGCTTGATGTAATATTTGGTATTTTGACTGTGTAATCTTTCTGCCAAATGAGATCTGACACCTGCAGGGAAGACTTAACAGTGTCTCTCTTTTTGATAGGATCGTAAAAGTGGTCGCTCAGCTTTACATTTGGCAGCGGAAGAAGCAAACCTGGAGCTCATTCGTCTCTTCTTGGAGCTGCCCAACTGTCTGTCTTTCATTAATGCAAAGGTACAGTGCCTTTTCCAGAATGTAGGTAGGATCTGGGATGTGCAGATGCGTGGCACCATGAGCGTCTTGATAACTTGGGCCCCTACTTTGTCTTAGTAAAATTACTTTTGTCTTCTGCAGGCTTACAATGGCAACACAGCCCTCCACGTGGCTGCCAGCCTGCAGTATCGGGTGAGTCAGTTGGATGCTGTGCGCTTGCTGATGCGAAAGGGAGCCGATCCAAGTGCCAGGAACTTAGAGAATGAGCAGCCCGTTCACCTGGTTCCTGATGGCCTTGTAGGAGAACAGGTAAAAAAACAAACCAAACAGTCCTCTCCTCTGCTCCTGTCTCTCCCCATCTACGCAAAAGCCTTATTCCTCTTTGAGAGTTTTTGTTTGGGGATTTTTGAATTGTAGCTTTTCCTTAAAAGATTTGGCAAATGCTGGAGATCTCTGCTTTTAGGTTTTACTTGTAGTTTTTATTTTTTCCATCTCAAAAGTTCTTTCCTGTCAAGGTAGACTGCTTTCTTTCTAGCCTTAAAATGTACTGGAGGTAATGTCCTTTCTCTTGTTCATCTCATTAAGGACTGAGATCAGGCTTTCATTTTTCTTGTAGTAATTAAAGACAGTTCTTAGGCCTGAATAATAAAGAAAATCCTCTTTTCTTAGGAGCTATACAAATATGTGATGAGAGAGGTCTTGACCAAAGAAGCTATTAAGCAACTGAGTAATTCTTTTGCCTTTCATTGGCTTAAATACTGCAAAATTGGATCAGTGTACCTGAACTCAACATAGATTCAGATAAAGCAGGAATGCAAAACTGGCTCTAGTTTGTTGTTTTAGTTTTTATTATGATGAATACTAATGGTTTTGTCTTTTTCTTTTCTTCAGATAAGACGTATCCTAAAAGGGAAGGCGATTCAGCAGAGAATGTCGCCATTTTAAGCTCCATGTTTCTTGGAGTTCAGCAACTCACACTCACTGTCAGTCAGGCAGTCCTAATATATCTGTAAATAGACCATTTGCCTGGTGTGGGCAGATGTTAGTTGTTTCCATGAAACAAAAGTATTTTGTTCACTATCATATAGTGGGTTATATAAGAGTAAAAATAAAAAAACAAACCCAACAATCAAATTCCTCTGACCAAATGGGAATGTTTCATTCCCAAGTATGTGGAACATTTGCCAGGATATCTGGATTTCATAGCTACAGCAAGAGTGGTTTTATTTAAACAGCCATACAGATAACTTCTGGACGAGGACAATGTTACAGGAAATCTTTTTATTTAGAGAGAGCAGGTAAATGTCAACAGTGCGGCATTGTTTTTGTTATGTTTTTAATAAATATTAGTGTAAAAGAAAAGAGAACCATTTTTCAAATTGAACATTTATTTATGTAACTTGGTAGCTTTCTTCCAGTATCTTGTGCAGGATTGTGCATAGTCACGCACATTGTTGTACATCTGTATAGTTCTGAGAATCTACTGATTGCTTCTGGAATGAACTGAAGAAACAAGCTCCTTGATGTTGAACTTGCAAATTTTATTTCGAGTTTTAATACAATACTGTTGCTGATTGGGTAAATTTGATTGTTTTGAAAGACTGAAGACCAAGAGTACAATTAGGATAGATTGTCCCTAGCACTGATATGTTTATAATGTTGGAGTTGTTAATAAAACATGAAAAGCTGTGCTTCTTCAGGGGACTGTAACGGTTTTTCCTTGTACTCGGTGGAGGTTTTTCTTTTGGTGGGACAGGAGATTGAAAGAATGTGACTTCTGTAGTATGTACATAACTTTGTACTTTAAAGAATATGATCCCGATTCAGTAAAAGTATTTAGCATGTACTAAACTGTTGATGCATGCTGAAAAATCTCTGTTAATTATAATACTTCAACATGTGTAAGCCCCACTAGTGTCAGTAGGACTTCAGCACATGCATTAGTAGTTTGCTGAATTGGACTCTAGTTAATTCTAGAGACTTAGTGTTTTTCACTTCCTAAGCAGAGTTAGTCCATTTATGGTTTTACCTTATAGGTATAGTGGCTAGCCAAGTAAAACTTAAGTTAATATTTTTCTATTTTTAAAAAATTGAGTATTAATGCAAAATACATACCAATGAGGCTGAGTACTTGTATTCTGTTGGAAGAAACTTCCTCCTTTCATTTCCTGAATGATCTGTGCTGGGCTATTATCCAGTAATATGTTCTCTGTGTGGTCTTTGCTCTTAAACTGTTTTTCTGTCACATGCAATTCTCTGTTGTAACTTTAATTAATCTGTGCTGTTTTGACAAAGTATGTCTTGTAGACAAGCTAAGTGAAAAACTGACGTGTAGAGACCTAATTGCAATGTATTTCTTGAAGGGTCTCATGTTACTTGTGTTTGAATAAACAAGCTAATTAAATTGTGCTGGTTACTGTCTTATATAAATAATGATGGTGTCAAGCTTGAGATAAAACTGTTTTTAGCGTAGCAATACTGTGAGACTGGTGCAGGTCCATTTGTTAAGGGCTGAAATTAAGTCTTTCATCCTGCTGTTTATTCTTTCTCTTTGATGCAGGCTTGGAAGCTGGTGCTTGGTGTTTTGGGTCATACACCATGCAGTTGTGTTGCCTGTGTATTTAGTTAGATGTGTCCCAAATAGTTGCCCAAATTGCAGGTTGTTACCTGAACATCTAGCTCTGTATACCTGAAAGAATGATAGCAGTTCTGACAGTGTCTCATCTCCCTGACTTCCTTGGTCCTAAATACTCACAGCTCAGGCACAAGCAGTCATCTTAGCACAGATGCAAGTCTGCATGATTAAGTGAGGCTATACAGATGGGGAGAAGACTCTTCTTGTTTCACAAATAAAAACGAGTTTCTGAGCTGGCTGTGACCTTTTAGGAGGAATAACTGTCATTAGGGACCGTCCTTGCTGAGCACTGAGCTGGTGAGATTGCACCAGTCAAGAAAAACAGATGGAGCATTAGAATAGTAAAAAGAACTGAAAAACAAGAGTGCTTCCTATGCTACGCTATAAACCTGTTGTCCTCCCCTGCCTAATGATGTATGTGATTAGAGTGCTCCTTCAGATGAAAGAGCTTTAAGATTGGAATAATCCCAGAGGGAGGGAGGAGCTTGCAGGGAACAACAGAGTAAACAAGGGCTCTACAGCTGCAAAAGCAATGTCTGACAGGCCTGCAGTGTCATGTCAGGCCAGAGAAACTGTCCCTTCCAGTGTGAGTGCTGGAGGCTATTAATGAAAGTGCCAAGTACAGAACAGATAACAGGATGTAATTCCTTGAGACAGTGGAAGAACGTGGTAGAAACAGGACATCTATTGGTATAGGAAAGGCATGGGTGCATACTTAAAATGACTTTTTTTAGAAGAGTTACTAAAGAGATTAACCATGTGAGGCAGTTCTCTGTGTGTGGAAGGGTGGAGTAATATACTGCAGGCTTAACCTGCTCTTGGCTCTTCCCTGGGGATTTGCTAAGGGACACTTGCAGACCTGACACCAGACTAGATTATACCCTGTAATAAAATCATTGCTCCTAGGCTTTTAGTAGTTCATGGTTTCAGTCTGGCTTCTCTGATACTGGTTGCACCCTTCATGAGAAGAAAACACTGGAAAACTGTCTAATAGCCACCTCAGTGCTTCGGGGAGTGTGCTTGGATCCTTTGCTTTGCTCCTGCTCTGTTCAAAAACTCATTCCTGGAAGTCTCAGAAATGGCTTTTTGTGCTGAGATAAGGTGATAGAGGGAGAGGGTTGCGTGTTGTTTAGCAGGTAAGGATGGGAAATGGTGAGGGAGACAGCAAATGGAATTGAATTTCTAGTTAGGATATGCAAAGATGAAATGGCATCTCTTTATGTGAACAGCTTGTTGGGCCGGGTTTGTGTTGAATATGTTGTCATCTGCACCTCTCACTGCAAATGACACTGTATTTTTATTTAATTTTTTTAATGAGCATGATAGTACTATTTCTGCTTAATTTCCATGTTCTTTATGAGGTGATTGCACAGGAAGAGGAATTGCTGATGAGATTCTGGAGCTTCAGATCAGCCCCATCAGACTGCCTGGCACTACTTTCTGGAGTAGTGTTGACTGAGTCATCTCACAAAGGAATAAGGTACCTTGAACTTGTAAGTGTGGCAAAGTGTAAGCATGCATTTAGACAACGTGTGAGTATGAAGTAAGTGCTGCTGGTGAGAGGCAGTTAGCAAGTGGTTGTCGTGCTTTCATCAGCACTTGTGCTCTTCTGGAAGGGACACTCCAGGCCTGCCAAGTTAGAAAATTCCTAAGGGGAAACTGAAGTGCTTGAAGCTATCTGCCTGGAGCTTAATTTCATTGTCTCAAGAACTCAGTAAGCAATTTCACAAGAAAGCATCCCTACTCTAACTGCCTCATTTTTCTCTCCTGTGATATTGGAAAGTTCTGGTGCATCTGATGGGATATAACTAGTTATTAGAAACAATCTGTTTTACAGAAGGGCAGGTGACGCTAAATTTTTAGCAGGCTAGTAGTGTTTGTCTGAAAACTTTTACAGTTCTGGGAACGTGTTGGATGGCTTTTATTGACATGGATGCAGGTGCACTATTTATTTCTCTGGTTGGAAGACACTCTGGCTAGGGTCTGAGTAGGGATATTAAGACACATGGAGATGTTTTTGGTTGGTTTTGTTTTTTTCCCTCCAGGATGTATCTGATTTGTTTGTCTAAGTCAAACCTCAGGAAAGTGTTGCTTTTTAATTTTTGTGGGCTATCCATCTGGCTGAAGTTGTGGAAGGTGGCATTCCATGATTCCATGAAGAAATGCATTCTGCTTCTGGGGATGGAAAAAGTATGTTTGCCACATCTGTTGCTCATTTTATATTTTTTATCAGAAGAAGAAAACATAGCCAGGAAGTGCATTCTTAGAGAGGCTGGGTGTGGTAGAATCAACTGCAAAGATATGACATGAACTGCTTGTTCTTCTAGCCTGACAGCTTGCTTATCTGGTTGCCTTTCTTTTAGAAATAGATATGTTCTCCTGCATAAGGGAAGAGTTGAGAATGACCGAAGTGCAATGAATACACGAAGATAAAGAGTAGGTTACTGCAATTAAGTATCTGTCAAAAACTGACCTGGTCTTTCAGCACATTCAAACCAGATTCTATTAACTTTCTTGTGTGTCTGATAGTGGTCTTGATGTGGGATACTAATATTTTGGGAGACACATACAACTGATAACTCATCAGGTTGATTGTCATCTAGCTTCCAATAGTGCTACCTTTCACTTTTCATGACTAGGACAAGGACTAGTATTGTTGGAGCAGGCACTGGCCTCTGCCTGGGTTTAGAAAGGTAAGGTGCACCCTTGAGACATCAGGGCACTTTTCAAAAAGCATCCCAGTTTCTTTCCCAACTTCCTCCAGGTCTGCAGTGAGGTCTTGCCTGGTAGCATTTAGCTATTTTGGGAGGAAGCCTCTCTTAGCATCTTTGAATTTATGTTAGAAGATGGAACTCTAAATTGAGAAGAGAACAGTTTAGTTTGCTTAAGGGGTGGACTACTGATATCTCTGACTCTAAATGAGGCAGAGCTAGCCTCTGAATCAAATTGTTCTTGACGTGTGGCCCTGGTGTTCGATGAGAATGCTCATCTATACACAAAGCCCATACAGGCAGCTCTGTTTCCTGGCAAAATTTCCTGACTGCTTCTGGTTAATAGGCCAATATAGTGTTTCTTAGATCTGATCACCGTTAGCAAAAAAAATCAGTGCGAGACTAATGAAACTGGGAATCTCACTAGTGCAGAGATGCTACACCAGAGGTTGTCTCTTTTCAAATAGTTGTATTTAGACAATGGTTTCTCTTTCAGATGCCTGTATTGGTCTTGCTGGAGAAATGTAATGTGTCTTGGGTTATGTTTGTTTAGTGTGTATTTGTTTTCAGCTCTCATGATTAAGAGGCTGACTCAAGTCTTTGTTTTACAAGATAAACCTTAACTCTTGGCACTGAAAACACAATTTAGGGTGTTTTAGAAAGTGGTTTATGCACTAACCAACCTATACTTTGCATGTGGCTTAGTTTCTGCTGAAATGTCTCCCTTCTCCTTTGCTAGTCAGAGAGCCTGAGGGAAAGATAGCTAAGGAAGCCTTTAGATTTAGGAAGGGGAGCACAAGATTGAAAGAAATTGTCCACTGCTTCTGTAAACTTGACTGCAAGTCAGACTACAGAGAGTCTGAATGAAATGTCTTCATGTGAGTGGAGTGCAGAGATGCTTTCACATAAATTTAGTGAAAGCTTGTAACTGTTTAGGTATTGGGAGAGCTCAGTAAGTGATGACAATAAATTTGGCGTTTCTGTAGGAAGAATTGGAAATGTAAGGTCTCAGCGATGAAAGGTCTGGAAAGATGCTTATGGTGCTACCCATGACCTTATTGTTTGCACTGCAGCTGGGAATCCTGTGTAGTAATAAGAATTGTGTCACCAGTGACAGCCTGCATACATTTTGAGGGAAAGTGTTTTAGGAGCAATTTGGGGAAAACCATCAATATAATAGCATACTATTATTATTTAGCAGTAGATTTCCAGGTGGCTTAAAAAACCAGTAACAATCACTAATCTCATCAGCTAGGTAAGAAACCAGAGGGAAAGAAAAGGAAAGAAGCTTGTTGGAAGATACTTGAAGAACTGCAGGAACTTCATCCAGAAGCAGTGCAGGCTGCCACTTATTCTTTTAGTTGTCTGCTCTTTCTAAATTTGCCAAAGAACACAGTGAGCAGTGACTGAGTTGTAGTTCATTTGTGATCCTTTTGTAAAGTGTTTGGTTTACAGCTTTTGTGTGTTCCTTTCAGAGAACTTGTCTGCAATACTGCTTTTGCTCACTGCTAGGATTGCCAGACTGTTCAGAACAGCCATTGGACAATATCTGAAAAATGAGCTGTGGACTTTCTCCCTGAAGAAGAAGTTCATCTTAGCCATGATTGCTGGAACAGGAAGAGAAAAAGCAGACCCAGACTAGGGAAAAATATGCTAGAGTAAATCAAGGATGCTATGACTGCAATGAGGATGCTATGAGTTAGAATGGGGTCTCATTGCATTTTGTGAACATTTGAGGCAAATCATGACAGCCTTTTTTAAGTGAGGTGAAATTGTACAAAGACATTTTCAAAAGCTATTAATGAAGCATGCTTAATCATTAATGGGTATCTTACAAAAGAAGGGAGATGTTTCTAACCAAGAAATGAGCATCTGTCTTACTAGTATGAGCTTTTAATAGTGCTTAAGACATCACTATGAATACTCTGGTCAAGCTATACAAGATAGGTCTTCCTACTGAGACAAGGATGGTATGGACGACTCACTAGGAGGTAACTGTGCTGTTGGGTCAGCTGTTCTGGTGATCAAGATAGACAGACTTTTCTTAACAAAAATAATAAGGGAAGGGGAAAGAGTGTCTTTAAAAGTGAGCAGATAGCAGAGGCTGCTTTACTGCCTAAAATACACCAGCTTTTATCCATCTCTATCCTTGCCCTTAGCCCTACCCACAGGCTGATATGGTTCTTCATTTTCTCAAACTTTCTCACACATGTCTGTGAATAAAAAACATGCATATGTAGAGTGAGTTTATAATATGGATCAATTTATTTTTGTACTCTGTAGGAGAACTGTATGTATATGTGCATGCAAAATGTAAGTATGTAAAATGTATTGTGTGGGAGTACATAAGGAGGAAAAACTCTTTCAAGAAGATTAATCTTTTTATCCAGGAGTAGTTCATTACTTGAGAATTTTTTACTTTTTTTTTGTTAAAAATAGAAACTTTTCCCATACAGTTCCCTTGGATTTGCAAATTGAATGCACTGGTAAAAACCTGTAGTGAAAACCAAAGCTCTGTGGGGATAAAAGTCAGGTTTCTGATGTTTTTTGGTCCTGAGAATGAACGCCAACGCAGACTCTCCCATGTCTAGTAAGGATCAAGCACAGTCTTCAGCCATAGGTGACGTCCCTAATGTCCTCCATATTTCTCTCTCAATAAATTCATCAATCTGTAAGTCTGTGTGAACTAGTAAATCTTTGTCCTCCATATTTCTCTCTCAATAAATTCATCAATCTGTAAGTCTGTGTGAACTAGTAAATCTTTCAGCCCCTTCTCTATGTTTCTGTAACAAGAAGGACCCCAGGAAAAGTGTTTTCTGTGCACTTTGTGGCACAGAGGGCTGAGATAATTCTGCAAAACACTGATCTGCCACCTGGAAAATGACATACAGTGCGTAAGTGACTCCTAGCCCTCACCCAAGGCTGAAACCTGCCTGTGCAACCAGTAGTGCAAAGGCAGATACCTTTGTACTTTATTACAGACACAGTAAACAAAGAATTTTTGTTTCTTCTTCCTTAGCTGTCATAATGAAATTTTATTATTGTAGTGGTTTTATCTGTCTCCTGATGAACATGAATGTCGTTAGCTACTTTCCCACGCTCTCTGCATCGGTGTCTCAAGGTGCTTCTCTTAATTTCACAGCAGCCCTTTCTTTCTATGCCAGGCATCCCCAGCCGTAAGCACAGGCTGGGCTGCGGTGGCCTTGGCTGAGCCTGGGGACAGCTGATGAGAGGGAGCGCTGGAGCAAGCCTGACCACTGACGTGTTGTTGCTGGGCACCTGACCAGCATCCCGAGCTCTGAATTTTCAAGCTTGGATGCAGAGAGCAATGGGGTGGGTGCAAACCTCTGGCTGCCTGGCTTCAGTCCTTGAGCATGAGTGAATATCTTTGCTGCAGGGACAATGACAGTTGTCTCCTGTTCATCTGGGCTGGAGCACCAAAAGCATGGCTAAGATTTACGTGCTTTCTAGGAAGGTGCTGGAAAGATCCAGCAAGGACTGTGGGGAAGGCAGCTGACTCCTCTTGCTCTCCAATTGATGCCTGGGCTTCTCTCTGTTCCTCTCCTAGGATGGTTCTTTGCTCTCCAGGGAGCTGCCTGCTTGTCACTGCTGGGGCTGCAACCATAAAGCCCTTTTTTCTCCCTCCTCATGATAACTGTGCTCCTCAAGCTCAGCAATGATGCCTTCCTTCAGGGACCTACAGGTGGCTGCAGTCTCCTGAATATGCCCCCTCCCATCAACCTTGCACCTGTCTCCATGGGATCTTGTGATAACATTTGCCCCAAAGAGTTCTTGGTTGAGAAGCTAGGTTCAGAGACAAATGCAGTAGGGGCCCTGCTTCAAAAATATGATCTTCTCTGGTTGCTGGCTTGATAGCTTCCCAAAGGCCTTCTGTTGAAGATAGTCATAGTCATAGAGTGGTAGGGTTGGAAGGGACCTGTAGAGATCATCAAGTCCAACCCCTCTGCAGAAGTAGGATCACCTAGATCAGGTGGCATAGAAACGTGTCCAGGTGGGTCTTGAAGACCTCCAAGGAAGGAGACTCCACACCCCTCTGGGCAGCCTATTCCACAGGATGGGTATTTGAGGAAGATTTGCACAAAAAGGAGGAGGTCCAGCATCTCCATCTGGGCCTCCATCAACTGCTTTCGATTCATGTACAGACTTTATACACTGCTGTGGCATTGCCCCTGCTGTCATGCTGGTGGCTCTGGTTCTTGCTCTGCCTGTTTATTTTTACTCCATTGTTGGATTTTTTGCTCCTGGATTCTTTACTCTTGATGGCTTCTGATAAATTACTGCCTCTTATTAGCCTTAAATTACTGCCTCTTACCAACCTTTAATTATTTGCTTCCATCATATCTTAGTGTCACATCCTTATAATTAGTTTTGCTGTACTGGTGGAGACCTGTGCTTGTGCTTTTGTTAAATCCATTTGCTTTGCTTTTAGTTTGCTTTGGCTGTTTTCTCATCTCTGTCCCTCCTTCCCTGCCTCCATATGTCTTGCATTGATACTATGGAGCATCATCTCATACCTTCCTGTGAGCCTATATGGTCTTACTGCAGCCCTCTTGGTTTGTCCCGTGATACCAGCTCCCTTCTGCCTTGTTCCTTCACATCTGTCACACCTGCCTTTTCAGTACTGAAGTGTGTTGGTGGACTTTTTTTGCTGTCTCCTCCTTGGAACACTGTGCCTGTGCTCAAGTCATCAGATCCTGCCTCTCCTGATGACTTTGAGCATCTCACCTCTGCGGAGCTCAGATTTCCTACCTTGTCATAGCATTTGCTTTTCATCACCACTCTCTCTGTAATGCTCTGTGTTGCTGTTCCCAAATCTGTTCCCAGCCTTTCCATTGCAGCAGTATTCTCCCTTGCCTGTTTTCCCTCTTGTGCAAATCCCATTAGTTCAAACTTATTTTCGAGCACCAACAACACGTTTCCTTTTGTGTTTGCTACTACTGAAGTGTTGGCTGTGGAGAAGACAAATTGAAACCTAGGAAGAAGAAGGAGGAAAGATGGCCAAAGCTTAGAAATAGCCAAACTTTGTTGATACGCCTAGAATGAACATATTCTACCATCTTATCCTCTTCTTTATATTCCTCCGGTCGTAATCTTTTGCTGAAATGTCAACTGCCTGCTTCTTTCCTCCATATGCAAGTCCCAGGCCTCATGCAGTCCCACAGCTCTTGTGCCTTTTTGTTCATTCATGCTGTTCATTCAGGCTGGACACAGCCTGCAGCTTACCTTCCTGATCACCCTCTTTGTGGGTGATTTATCTAGAATAGCCACACTGACTTGCTTTACATCCTGCCTCTCAAGGTGGGGACCAGCATTTGTCTTGCAACTGTTGTTTCTTTCCCCAGACTTGGCTGTGAAAGATTCCAGCTGCACTCAGAGATGTTTTCTTTGCTGTGTCACATCTTTGTGGCCTAGGTTTTGAGCATCATTAATGTTGTTGGCAGAGACTGGTGAGGCTGGAGTCTTTTGCTGGGACCAGATTCTAGAGCCTTGTTTCCCTCTGGCCATAGCTGTAAGTTCTCAGGATCTGTCTGCTTGCTCCAAGCATTTGTTGAGATTGAAGGAATGATTCTGACAGTTCAAGTCATTAGTTTAGCTAATATTGTATCTCTTTATTGTAAAAATGCACTTTGAGGTTGATTAATGAGGAGTGGGTGGAGATAAAATGAACTCTGGTTTTGCAGGTGAAACATCATTCCTTTAAAATAAAATACTTGTAGTGTTAAAAAAAAATAAACCCACTTAAAACAGACCTCTACTTCTTCCTGTGGGGAGACTGTCTCCCACAGGAAGGTTATCTTTTCTTTTCTTTTCTTTTTTTTTTTTTTTCCAGTCGGTGTATTCTCTGTACACCTTTATCTGCCTGTCTTCAGACTCACTCTTAATGAAGTGCTAACAACTTGGGTCACCAAAATGTAATCTGGTGGATTGTCTCTTCAAAACACTTCAGGTGCTAGACATAAAGTATAAAAACACTGGTATCTTGGAGCAGGGAGACAAAGCTTTCTGACTCTCCTTTTGCAGTGCCACAGCAGCACCCAGATCCTGTTACATCTCGCAGGGCCTCTTGCACAATGAATTGTTGATTTAATGATAAATCTTAGCAAACTCTCAAAATGCCTGTGTGGCAGCTACTCCCTCTGTGAAGAAATGTGCCCTAGAGAGAGAGCGGTGCCTAGCTCTCCTGGTGGTGCCCCAGCAGTACCCCAGCAGCCAGGCGGCTGATGCTGCTGCCCAAGGCAATACTGATAGGCTGCTGGGGAGGGGACAATGCAGACCCCCTCTGTGCCGTGGCCACTGTTCTCAAGCCAGGGCTGGCAGAGATCTTGCAAACTGTAACAAGCCTGGAAAGAGCTTCCCTAGGTGTGGTTCCTGACTGTCATTTACTTATCAGAGTGCCGTGGGGAAATCTGTGTTAGGCCTTTTCTCTTGCTAAATAGAAGTTTGGCTTCCAAGACTGTCAGCCTGGCTAAAAACTTCTTTCCAAGCGGAGGTGCCTTAGGGGGAAGGCAACATAGAGAAACACTGCAGCTCTTGTAGCCATCCTCATAACCAGTTTCTAATACCATCAGCCTCTTCTGGCGTATAACTTGGTAACACCTTGGCGCGGTATCTGTGGTGGTGGGAAAGGAATTCCTACTCTACTCTTTCAGAGGTTACAACCACAGCACTCTGTTCTCCAGTTATGTTAAACACCATCTTTTGCTTTTTCTCCATAACACATATTGATCAGAAAAGATATCCTTACAAACCAGTTTTGAAAATATCCAACTGTTTCAATTGTAGGATACACAGCACCCTTTGAAAAAATCCTGGAGTGACAATGTAAGGTGCTCTTTTCTGCAGATCCACTGTTGCTTGGGATGAGGACATACCATGGTGCTGAGATTCATGGTTAAGCTGAAAATATGGAGACTGGGCTGTCGAGAAAAAGATAGATGAATTAAGTTAAAAAAGTCTGTGTCTGACTGCAGCCCAATGCCTGTCTGCCTTGGCATGCTGTGGACTGGGTAAGGAGCAGGAGGGGCAGGCGTGGGGGGATATGCCTTGGCACTGCAGCAACATGAGCAGCGTCGCCCCTGCCTGTGCTGGCAGAAGTGGGTGGAAGGTAATGTGAGCCTGAGAGCTCTTGGCAGCATGGCTCTGCTTGCTCTCCTGTGCTCTGCCAAGCTATGGCCCTGGCTCTCCTTGCTGCTCTGCTTCTGTTTCCCATTCTCTCTTGTGCTTTTCTTTGTTTTCTGGTGAGCTAAACCTTGTTTTGAAGAGGGAAGGACACTGGTGCAAGTAAAATAGATCCTCATCAGTATGGAGAACATAGGATTGTTCTTAAAACCTCTCTTGCCTCTCCCTTACCTGCTCTCAGAGGAGCGGCAAAGCACTTCCAATGTCCCGGGGCCACAAAGATACTTGTCGAGGATGCTGGCACCAGGATGATGCTCTCAGACCCCAAGATGCTCTCTGGTGACCCCACTCCCAAAGCTATCTGTGCAAATGTGTGCATGAGTGTGTGGTGAGGGCTGGAGCTGAATGGCAAACACATGCTGTTTGTCCTATGAGGGCAAGCATATCATCACATACAGCTTATCTTTGAGCTTGCATGCAAGCTCATGAGGCATGCATAGGGGAAAGAGAGATTTGCGTGATGGGGATTGAGTGTGCTGTTAATCGTCATAACATCACTTTAGACTTTTGGTGTCTCTAGTGCAAGGATTTTGGAAGAGCAACTCTCTGAGCACTATCAGAAGACATGCAAATTCATGCAGAGCCAGCTCATGCACCCAGCAGGAAACAAGCCTTCCCTTAAGGTAGCAGTGGGTGGGCCTGCTAGTTGTCTGGGCCTGAGAGGTAGGAAACACCCCAGCGTCAGTCCTGGCTCGAGAAGTAGGCAACACAACTGTTCTGGTAATTGCAAGATGTGTGGGACAGCTTTGATAGTCCTATTCTGTGCTGGTTCATCTCTGGATGGTAAAGGATGTTTTTTCTGCAGTGCAGGAAGGAGAACTGTGATCCCCTCTCCATTTTGGTCTGCATCCAGTTGACAGCATGAAGGATGTTGCTGGTACAGCTGGCTGTAGGATTGAGGTGCCTTAAACCCATTCCTGATATTTCTTAATACATCAGCCATCATATGCCTTACTGGCATGAATGTAGTAAAGAGAAAAATGTCACAAAGCAGAGGTAGCTCAGAGGCAGCTTTGCCAGCTTCACTCTCCCTCCGTGGGAAAGTCTGCCGAGGTGCTGGGTGCCAGCAGAACCCTATCCCTCGGGTGCTAGGCCCTTGGGCTTGTCTGCTTCCCTTGGCAGCAGTCCAGGTGACGCCTCCAGTGCCATCCCCGTGTCAGTCACACACAGCTTTTCATGGGTGCTGGTGTGGGGTGAGAGTCAGCAATGCTAAATGGGTTGTTTGAGGGAGAGATACTGTGGCAAAATGCCAGCCTCTGGTTGGGAAGAAAAGAATCTTATTTCTTTGATGACTGCTTCTCTGAACAGAGCACTCTGTCCTTCAGGAAGGACCTGTCTCCACCAAGGAGGGCTTGACACCGACCTCTTTAGGATTTCAAGCACTGGTGCCTCCTTTAGCAGGATGAGGGATGTCAGAAAGTGGTTGGAATAGACCACAACTCTGACTTCTCTGGGAATACACATTGAGACACTGGGTTTTGCCCCATTCTTCCTTATGCCCACTCCCACCAATTGCCACCTCCTCAGCTCTGCCAGGCGTTACATGGCCTCAGCAGCTCTTCCCACATCTTTTTTTAATAGGTTATTTTTAACCTAGACACTTTCACTGTCTGCTCATATAGGTTTAGTCCCATGGACAATTTCTGCCGTTAAGAGACATGAGCCCTGTAGCATGAGGATGGATGAATGGCAGCATGAGGAAGAAGGGGACAGGAGGAGAAAGCCAGTTACTGTGCTGCAGTCACCTTATCCCCACATTGCACGGCGAGGCGGTTGTGAAGGAAATCACTTGGCCCATTGAGCTAAAGCGATGTCACCTCAAGGAATCCTGCAGCCCACTGGATCCAGGGGATGATTTGAGATCTGCTCCTAACATAGTGAAAACCTGAGAAGGCGCTGTGGCTCCTCTGGGATGTGGAGGAAAGGTGAGGTTTTGAGTTGTAGAAAGATGTGCATGGCTTTCCTTATGTGTTTGAGGGGTTATGGCAAGTGCAAAGAGTAAGCAAAGCTTGTCAGTTGGTGAAATGAGACTATAATTAAAGCCTTTTGACCTCTTTGCCTTACCTAATTTTTCTTAAATCGAACCTTAAATCTATTTTCCTTTTCCTTACCCAAGGATAAATGCAAAGTTATGCAATGAGGTTCAATGAAAAAAGAGATGGTAGAAAACTGATCAGAGATAAGAATCTGATTTCATCTCCTATAAAATGCTGGCCTTTCTGTTATTTCCTCACCCTGGCAAAACCTCAGTTGCCAAGGGGACCTTTGCCTCATCTATAATTAAAAAATATTGTTTCTCTTTAATTTTAACACCCAAAACCTCCAGCCAAGTAAACATTTAGCGTGCAAAAAGCTCGCACCAAAACAAAGTGGGACAAATTCCCCACTACTGTAATTATCCTCCAACACCATTCCTTGCTCTCAAATAGCTGGGATACCCTTGCAGAGAGGCTGTGGCTCACCAGAGCCCTGAAGCATAGTACAGCACTGCTCTGGCCACTTTTCCCATAGAAAATCTTTCCTTTCTCCCCCAGGAAAGTGCTTTGGTTTTAGTGCGGGCAAATAGCTCACCAAGCAGACAGGACTCACCTGCGCTGTTGGAGAGCAGAGGTGAAACTGGCACATGGCTCTTTTCTGTAGCCACATGTGTAGGCTTGCCCAAAACCTGCCTGGGCTCTAGCTCTGAAAGGAATTGCTGCTGATGTGGATTAGATACGTGAAGGACATCAGGGAGTCTTTGCAGCATACCTACATATCTTAAAAAAAACACAGCACTGAAGTGTCAGCTTTACGTCTGTGAATGGGCCATGGTCCTTCCTTGGGGTCTTTAGGAGTGAGAGGGAAGATACTGTGTGAGAGCAGGAGAATTGAATTGAATCAGGCCTCAGTGTCCAGCATCCAAATTAGCTTTTTGTAAGGGTGATTTTATTCCTGGATTTCATGTAACTGATTGTGCAGGGGGGACTTAGCATGCTCTGCTGAAGAAGTTTGTAGGAAGACATATCCTGGGTTTACACCCAAGGATAACAAAAATCAGCGGTCTATGCCTTTAGCCTCCTGCATGTGGAAGGAGAAATGAATCATATCATAGAATCATAAAACGTTTTGGGTTGGAAAAGATCCTAAAGGTCATCTAGTTTCAACTCCCCTGTCATGGTCAGGGACGTTTTCCACTAGAAGTAAGATTGCTTTATGCAAGGATATTGCAATTTGGTGTAAGGCAGTTTTTTACACACTTCCTGGAAAGCCCTCTTGGTTTTTGTTTCCATTTTCCCATTATGCAATTAAATTCAATTTTGGAAAATGTTCAAACTGCCACTTTAGTCTTTAAAAGTAGTGCAAGTAAGTACAGTTTCTGTTTTAAAGCAGCATTGCTGGACTCCAGCCTTCTGTGGATGTACATAGGTTGCTAGAAATAGCTTATTGCTGTGGGTTAGGCCTGGTGGGCAGCTCAGCCCGCACGCCAGCCACCCTCTCACTCTCACAAAAGAATCAGAGGAAGAATTGGAAGGGTAAAAGTACCAAACTTGTGAGTTGAGATAAAGATTGTTTAACAGGAAAAGCAAAAGCTGCATGCACAAACAAAGCAAAAGAAGGAATTGATTTAGTGATTCCCATGGCAGGTGGATGTTCAGCCCTGCCCAGGAAAGCAGGGCTCCAGCACGAGTAATGTTGACTTGGGAAGACCAATGCCATAAGCTCGAATATCTCCCCTTACTCCTTCTTCCACAGTTTTTATTGCTGAGCACACCACCGTACCGTGTGGGATTTTCCTTTGGTCAGTTGAGGTCAACTGTGTCCCTTCCCAGCTTCATCCCTTCCCAGCATCTGATGTGCCTCCAGCCTACTCATGAAGTAGAAAAGCCCCTGATGTAAGCACTGCTCAGCAGTGACTAAAACATGTGTGTTATCAACAGTGTTGTGGTCACAAATCTAAAACATAGCATCATATGAGCTGCTATGAAGAAACATAACTATGCCAGCCAAAACCTGTGTACCTGTTCTATCCAGGAAGAAAGAGTAGTAAGTCAGAACTTTTATTCTGGTATTTTTTTCAAAGATATTGCTCAAAGGACATTGGGTGAACAAGATTTATAGGTAAAGCCAAAATCTTTCATTAGACCTACTGTTATAACTGCCAAAAATAATACGTTCTTTTGAGAACAAAGTCATTCTTTGCTTTGGGGTTGTAGTCATGAAAACTAGTTTTGTTTGTTTGTTTGTTTGTTTTTTTCCACCTGTACCAGTTAGTTTAATAGAAGACACAGGCTTGCAATTGTGCACTCATAGCAGGTGACTGCCTCTGTACCATTGAGGCTACAACAGGGCAAGAAGTATAAAAGTATTTCTGAACAGAAATTCTGCAAGTATACAGTGAGTATATAGATCAGGTCAAAGAAATGAACCAATTAACTTGTCAAATTCAATAACTCAACATGTCATGTAATCCAAAGTTCAACTTTGTTTAGGCTTTTATTGCTCACTCATGACCAACTGTTCCAGTAACTTGCTGTTGTTTGGGTTTCTTTCCACCATGCATGTTAGCACTGTTGTTTCAAAGAAGTAATAAAACTTCAAAAGCTGGACTTTGTGCTTACACTATTTGTGCCTGGGAATTGAGGTTTTTTTTATTAATGGAATTTGTCTTTATCAGCTGGAGAGAGTGTGTGTGAGAAGGAGTGAGCAAGAGGGAGATCTTTACATATCTACATAATCTTGAATTTCAAAGGGCTTTACAAATCTCTGTCTTCAAAAATCTACTAAAATGCTGTGCTTTGCATATGATTATATGAAGCTCATTAGTAAGGGTACTAATGAGCCTCTACACACCCGAGGCAGATAAACGAAGTTCCAGAGTTAAATGATTTGCTTAAGGTCAGACTCCTGTAAGTTGACAGTAGAGCTGGAAATAGAAACCATTGTTTCCCAGTCCCTCGTACCATATTCCCACGGATGGATTGTGTTGTGGTTTTGCTTTTTTTTTTAAAAAAGATGAAAACACTTGTTGTTTGTTCATGCTGTTTTTCTTTTTGTGCTTTCAATGTGATCTTCACAAATGCAAATGTCCTGACCTAGAGCTATATAAGACCTTCATTAAAAAAAAAAAAAACCTCTCCACAATATCAGTCTTCATGCAAGTGTATGAAGCAGAAGGGATAGCCCAATTTAACAGTTCCCACGCCTCATAAAATGATTGGATTAGTTTCTTTAAAGTGGGTTTAAGCCATAGCCCCCAATGTGATTTAACACGGAAGCCACACTATTAGTTGCCTGTCTTCTGCCATTAAGGTAGTGAGTTACTGGAAAGTGAGGGAAACTGTGTTTGTCTTCCATGCCCTAATAGCCAGTTTTGCAGGGTTTTTAATCTTGATTTCCAGGCTGTGGTGGAGCACACTGACCTTCCTCCTCCCTTCCTCTTTGGGGAGCTGTAATTGGGATGAGGATGAGTGCACAAAGTTACAGAACTGGTGCTGCATGCGAGAAGCCCCAGTATAAGCCTCATGGCTCTGCCCTGGACACAGACAGCTGCTGAAACGTCCTGTGCCCACATCACAGAGAGAAACTGAGGGTAGTGTTTCCATTCTGACTTTACATTCCCTTCTGACTTTCCATTCCATTCCTGGAATGCATTATGGAGATGTCTGTAAACTCCCTGTTACACCCTTCCAAGGATACTACACTTACATGATGGTGTGCTTTACCTATATAGGGTGAAAGATCCCCCATGCCTTTCCCTTTCTCTCCACTAATGTTTCTCCTTCCTCCCTGTACTGACAGCATGCCTTTTCCTTGCTTTTGTATTATTACTGGAGCAGAACAGCTGCTGGTCTTGTCAACGGCTTGGAGCAAGGCCATTGAAAGGGGTTTTGGCAATTCTAGACTTGTAGGGAAGACTTATGGCCCAGAAAAAAAGGAACAGATATGTATACACGCACATATGTATGTATATATGTATATATATATATTCATATATACATATACATATGAGAGAGAAAGCAAAGGAGGTAGTCTGCCAACAAGCGTATCATTTGAGTGCATGTGTGTATTTTTTTGGCATGGCACATGTGACTTTATGCCTATACATTTTATACCATTTGCACTCAACCCTTCTCATCCTGAGCCCATTTTAAGCTCGAATAGCTGGAGACACGAGATCATTGCCTGGGATAACAGTTCCAAGGGAGTTGTTGGCACCCGCAGCCTGACTGGCTGTTGCTACACATGTGGCACGGATCATCCATCCCTGGGCAGATGTTGTTTTCTCCGCCAGCACTCAAGCTGGCATGGGGACTGCTGGCAAGTGGAGCTGGGTAAATGAAAGCAAACAATTTACTTCTTGTATAAACCAAACAGATGAGCACTCATTCTCTCACTTATCTCAGTGGGTTGAATCAAATGATGGCTGCAGAGTTCAAATACCTCACATTGATTAAAATCAGGTTTTTTTGTAGGTTATCTGAAAACAGACCATTTTTTCAATGCACTGAGACAACAGCAATAGAAGCTGTAAAACTGTTTTCTTCTTTTGGCACTAGCCTATTGTAAACAGCAAGCTACTGGGCTTAATGAGGCAATTCTGTACCATCCTTTTTAATAACTGAATGTTTGTCTCCGGGCTATTCAGGTGGGCTATTACTGGTGTTTAATATTACTGGCAAAGCTGCTATATGTTCTGTGCCAGTGCTGGCAAAGAGCAATGTGATTCTTCCAGATAACAGCCCTGCAATAGCATTTTTCTGGATTTAACTGAGAGAATGGCCAACACTGTGTGCTTGTATTCAGTTTTTTGCTAATCTTATGTCAAACACTGAAAGAGTTAAATGGAATAATTACAAGCATAAGCATGTTGATTGTAACTTCTGTTATGGCAAAGAAAAAAATGTATTGACCTAAAAGGTAAATGTTGATTGAAGGAAAAAACTGACGTCAATATAAACTCCAAAGAACTCTGTATCTTAATGTTTGGCTCATGAACACTGTATGATATATATAGTGTGAAATACTTGAGTTTAACTAGATGGTTGATAATCTAGTGATTGTGGTTCTCATTTCAAGTGTAACAATTTATATCTTGACTAACTCTGCTGAAAAACCTCAAATTGTCAGGGACAATCTGGAGGGCTGAGCAAACTGTTAAATGATGTCAATTTATTCCAGCAATGACATCTATGGGGCATTCACAGAAAAAGATACAGATTCCTAGTTTGCCCAGATTCTTGGGGTGCATTTTTTGTTTTTCCGACCAGCGTGTTTTGTAACACTATTTCCTCCCCATTCAAAAACGTGCCAAGGGAGATCAGTTTGTGGCTGAAGCTGTAGACATTTGGTCCCAGTACTTTCCATCTATTTGCTGCAGATATAGTGGCTCAGTTTTGGGCTTCTCCCCTCCTCTTGCTTCCCACAGCCCAGGCTGGGCCCCTTGTGCAGGTCACCCTACTATTATCAGTCTTTCTTCATGTAATCAGTGGAACTGAGCTAATGTTTCTCTCTCTTCCCCCGTTTTTTTTCTGATACGGAGTTATCTCCTGAGATTTAACCAGCTCTAGGCAAGCTGACCTGCCAAGGGGAGAGTGGCAGCAAGATTAAGTCCTGTTAAAACACCGTGAGCATCTCAGAGAGGTCCACCAACATGTTAACTGGTGGATCCAATGAGACTTCCACCATTTTTTGTTCCATTAAAAGAGGAGATGGGTCACAACTGGTGGTGAGGGGGATGTGTAGGCAGCTCCCAGCTCCCAAAAGGGAGAGATAGGGCTGAGACCCAGACAGTGGTGGCAGATACAAGCACTTAGTTGGAGCCTGGGGATGGGGGTGTACAGAGACAAGGGATGGTCAGGAAGTAGGACGATTGCCCGGGGGGATGTGAAGGTGGAGCAGGAATGCGTGGTGTGCCTGAAGGTCTGCTAGTGGCCATGCTTGAGTAAACTACAATTAGGATTAGATTTGTAAATCTCCTGAGAAGCCCTTGGGAAAGTGCTCACTCTGATTCACAGAGCTTCCCCCAGCATGCACCAAATCATGTGCAAACCCTGACCAAGCCTTTGCTGCCCCTCCAAAGGACATGTTTCTCCAGCTGTGAAATCTGTGTGTTCAGTGTCTGTGTCTGGCTTGATCTTGAAGCCTGCTGTTCCATTTCAGCCTATCAAAGCTCTCATGTGTGGACTTCATATTTCCTCTGTTTCTGTGAATTGATCAAAGCTTGGATTTGTTTTTCCAGGCCACCAGTGTGGACCATAAGCATAGGTAACATAAACATATATATGTCATGTATAAGCAGCACCCAAGAAAAGAAAGGCAAGGTGGAAGATTAAAAAACCCATATGTGTTTCTTGGTTTATTAGGATAGGTCTGATCTCATACATAGGTTTATGGTTTTTTCCTTTCATTTTTCCTCACCATGAGACTGACTGATTTCACAAGGAGTTCTGACCTTGCCAGCCCAGCAGTTAGTCAGGGTTAGCTTGAACCTGAGTTTAGGAGAATGACTTGATCTGAAGGCAATTTGGATCAGCGCTTTTTTTTCCCCTGCTCTGTTTTTAGGGTGTTCCTATGTCCTACTTTGAAGCACTTTTCTGCCTTTGAGAAACTGTAAAGGGAAGAGATTTTAATAAGACATTCTTAAGCTACAGACTGATTCTGATAGTTTATGTCTTAAGAGCAAGATTACTGACTTGAGACCTGAAGTGTTCTGCATTTTCATAACTTGGCTACATTAAAAACACATTGTGTGTCTGTAGATTTCCCTCGAAAGTGCTCAGGGACTTAATGAAAAATTAAGCACGTTGACTAGTTTCCCTTGAGCCTCGATGGATAATCTGCAGGTTTCTCTTTTAAAGTAAGAATACTGTGGTTTTTTTTTGTATTGTTTTGTTTTGTTTTTTTTTCCCCGAGGTATTTAAGTTATGTGGTAAAACAAGGTCTCCAACAAGCTTTTTTTTTAAATTATTTTTGCTTTTTTTTTTTTTTTCCTCTGTTTTGCAGGGTTTTTTCTCTGTATTAGCTCTGCTGCCTTCAGGGAAAAGTGTGGCAGACAAGACTGGTGGTTAACAGCAAAAGCCATCTTGGGAATCCCACCACCTCCTCTTCTAGGGAAGAGTGAGAAGAACATCCAGGTTAAAAAAGAAGCAAATTAAAGAACTTAGTTTTTCCCTCGCCTTCCAGGCCGCTTTTAACATGATGTATTTTTGCGATAGTAATCTGTTGCTTCAGGATGCTACCCATGTATGTGGGTCTGGAGGGGACGAAAACCTGACATTTCAGAGGAAATTTTGTAGTCTGTGGTAACCGAATTATGTGATGAGTCACGCACAGGGTGAAGAAAACAGGAGAGATTGTTTCCACACCTGCTACATGTCTTTTTTGAGGACTGAACATACAGTTTATGGTGAAATCTTGGTGATGTATTATTATAATTTCCTAGTGTTGTGCAAAACAGAAATTGAGTCTCCTGCATTTTAATGGCGTGCTTTTTGTCACTGCTTTTGTGTTTAACACTGCAAGGTAAAAAGCATCTGGAGGCAACAGAAGGAGGCACTTTAAATGCAAGGCAGTTGAAAATGAAAAGAGCCCTTACATAAGGTGTAGCTTTTGCTGTGCAACCCAGATCATCAGGCTCAAGCCTGTCCCAGGAGTGGGTGGTCTTGTCCCTCAGATGTGTCTGAGTTCTGAGCTCCGAATGCAGAGTACACCCAGCGTGTTGCCTGCTTCTGGTCATGCAAACTTATCTCATGGAACCAAAGGTTCCTATTATACCCTGACTCACCCTGTAGACACAGCCCGTGGAGGGAAGGCAACGTTTTGAGACAGTAATTCTTCAGAGGAAAACCACACTTGAAGAAACTGATATGCTCAGGAGCTCTGTGCCAGCACTTCTTCATGGTTTGAGTGATGTCGGGGGTATTTGCCTGAACAGGCAGAGCTCGTAGGAGACAAACTGCCCAGCCTGCTTAACACAATTTACCAATAGATCTAGTGTTCACCTAGTTTGTGAACTGGATATTTTATCCTTCTCTTGGTAGGTAGGTGATATCCCTGTTGCTAGAATGGGTACTTCCTGACTTCAATGCCAATGCTACGCGAAACGTGGCTTTCTCTTTGTTCTGCTGGCTCCTGGCTCCTGGCAGATGGAGGCTGAGGGTTTTGATGTCTCCAGCTATGTCACCACATGCAGGGGAGGATGACAGGGAACAGTGTGGCAGTGTGCTGTGCTGTGATTTGGCTTTCTAAAGTTTCAGGAATCTCCTGTCCTAGTTCTCAAACAGACCCCACGTCAAGTATAGGTCAGCTAGAGGCTTCAGAAAAAAGATGTGTCAGAAATCACAGCTGTCTGACTGGCACAATGGCAGGCCACTTTGTCATGTTGCAACGTTGGCTCTGCTGCTGGCTTAACATCACAATTGTGTGCTGGGATAATTTGGATGGAGATGAAATTCTGCATAGCTGGGGTGAATCATGGACTGCAGGAGCTACATGAACTCCAGCCATGTCTTGCAGGGTGAGCTTGCATTTTGAGCAACTCAGATACTGTCTTGTCCCAGGTTCTTTCTGTGCTGTTAAAATCATTGCTCCTGGGTGATCAAGCAGATATCAGAGAGTAGATGGTTTTACCTTATTCTCCTGTTTTAAAGCAAATTAAGGGCATTTATGAGTTCTTGCTTTGGTTTAAGTCCAGCTCATTTTTTCGTATTCAGAATAAATCCTCAGTGACCTTAGGAGTCAACGTATTATTAACTTACTGTACATCCATTTGCAAAACTGATCTCCAGTGTCTGCATTTGCTGCTGGACAGCATGTGGGATCTGACCAGTGGTAAAAAAAACCTGTCTGTGCTCTTTGTTTAATGCTTCTGTCAGCTCTTTGGCCCATTGGACTAGATGTTCTTTCAATGTCCCTTCCAGCCCTTGAGATTCTGTGTGATTCTGTGAAATTGCATGCAACTACTGAAATATTTGGGTTTTGTATAATGGCAAAGAAACTGAGAATAGGTAAAATAATTATACAATATATAAATCCAAGCTATACCCCTGTGAATGTCTGTGTACACTCACACACATATATCTGTGTATCTATGTAGTTAATTCTTAAGATGGAGCTGCTACTGTATATGATGTTCTGCTTGATAAACTTTTTGGGCTGAAGTGGAATAAAATGCTCTTTTAGTTGCAGAATAAAAATATAATGATTTAAACTTAGTTTTTTACACATACTTCCCTGAAGACATAGTGTGCTGCATTTGTGTTGTTTTTTTTTTTAATTGATGTCTTTATTCTTTGTTGTTTTTTTGTATTGACATGGGATTTTTCCATATCAGCATATAAAATTCTGGCATTCCTGTGCTGCTGTTTTTCTTGGGAAATAAGAAGTGGTAGCAAATACACAACTTCAACTCCATCAACAAGTCAATCGATACAGGTAGAGAAAAGATGACAGTCAGGAAGGTTGGACTAGATGATCTCTAAAGGTCCCTTTTAACCTCTACCATTCTTTGATTCTGTGATGCTGCTTGCGGAGACAGAGCACAACTTCAGATGAGCACCATTGAGCAGCCTAGCTATGGGGAGCCCATCTTTTGGCAGAGCTCAGTCTAGGGGCCCATGGCAGCACACAGGGAGGGTTTGCATGGTGGGGCTGCATTTTGTATCCTACTGAAGGAGTTCTGGATGGGCTCCTGTTTTTGCTAGGGGAGAACAAGTGACAGTGATGGGGGCCTCCACAGGCCTCCACCCATCTGTTCTTGCCCCAACAAGGGAAACCAAAGTGAGGAAAGATGGATAGTGTGTACATCTGAAGTTCTGCCACAGTCTTTCACTCCCACCACCTCCTCAAAGCCAGAAGCTATGGAAATGAAATTGGTAAGAAGCAATTTTTAATGGGCTATTTCTCTGGTCTCAGTAGGCAAACTTATCTAATGGAAAAGGAGGCACCAAATGCTCAGCGGTGCTTTGGTTAGTTTAAGCTAACCAATTGCTCTGCATTCCTTTCCTTCCCCCCACTCCTTTTTTTTTTTCCTTTCCATTTTGAGAGATTTTCTTTTTTTCCCAGCATCTCATGCACTTCATTCCCGACTAAGACCTGGTTTGCAAAAGGCTTCTAACCCTGGAATGGAAAAAAGGTTTTCTCAAATGGAAAAATATTTGCCCAGAATGACCTCAGCTTTAGGCTTAGACCAAGTAGAGAAAGTACATAAAAGCATTGGGAGCTCATGAAGATCCTCTATCTCCCTTGATAATTTGCTTGAACTGAGTAAAAAAGACTTGATCCTTATGGAAAATGGAAAGGTTGGATACCTTTAGAGGCAGAGTGCACATATTTCTGCTTCAGAAACCAAACTGTTTTGTGAGTAAAAAGACAAGGTGCCAAGGATGTCTTGACTTGTAAAATCCACAGAGCTGAAAATCTGTGGAGATATATGCAGAATGCAAGTAAAAATATCTATGCTGATTTGCAAATGCACATGTAACGTCTGGTTTGATTGTCTTAGTAAGGGCTTACATTTACATCAAATGGATTTTGTACTTGCTGTTGAAGAGATCTTTGTAACAAACATGCATTTCACACTTGTTAGCTATGGTTAAGTCTTCCTGTTAAATATAGATCTCTCCATACCTGGTTGCTGTATATGTCTTGATTCATGACCCCAAGCATGTGTATAGTGGTCCCTAATGTAATTGGCAGTGGACTTCAGATTTACTGCTTGTTTTGGATTAGCTTTTATCATGTTACTTGACTACAAGTGGTCTAGGAGTAAGAGCTGATGTGTGGACACGTGGTATCTTGTGGAGACTGGGTTTACAGGTCAGGGCTACCATTAACTTGCACAGTTTTTCTTTTGGTGGTAAATTGTGTAGTATTATACTCTGAATTCCTGAGACATATGCTCTTGTGATGGGAAAAACAGTGATACAAGGTCTTCTCAAGAAAGGCACTAACAGCTTAGTCCAATAGCTCTCTATTCCTTTTCCCTGCTCTCTGTAAAACTTCCATATTTGGCACATAAATAGTTTTGCACCTTTACAATACACTTTTTCTGTGGTTAAGGCAAATATGTGCTTGCACAAGCACCCTATAGACCATCAAGTCTGGCTGGCACAGTCCTCCATCCTGGCAATTTATTATGGTTTTGCTGCCTTTTGGAAGTGGTTCTGAGTGTTGTGACAGTGTAACTCAGTGATGGCAAAGTAATGAAAACAGTTTGTCTTCATGTCCTGTCTCTGGGAATAGGGAAATGCCTAACAGTAGGAAGTCAGAGTTTACCTAAAAACAGGTGGAACCCAAACCACCGTAGTTATGAGCACCACTTGGCTTCAGACTTTTACATAAGCAAAGGACTTAATCCACAAAAAGCTTCTAAAGGTTGTAAGTATTATGGATCTAGACTTAATATGGGCACATGAATAACAGTTCATTTTTCCTCCTAGATGTGATTACTGGAGAATGGTTGTGTTACTAAGAGCTGGTCTCCCTTCCAGCTAGCATTTATATCCCTTTGCCTTGCCTATGGTTTTATGAGGATTGATTTTTTCCTGGTTTTGTTTGTAAACAAGGCAGCAGATGCCTGAGCCTCAAACCTATTAGAGATCTAATCGAAAAGCCATGAAAGTCAGTGATTATCTTGCTTATGAGATCAATTGACTAACAAGTTAAGAGTTAGGGATTATTTTAAGACCTGAAACAGAGATTGACTAACTCTTCCAGACATGTACAGAAGTAATTCTTATTATTCTTTTCATCCATATAGACTGGATAGTTAAATCTTTGCTTTCTCTCTCCTACCAAAGGGTTTCTGAATGTTACTGGTATTTAATTTTCAATGAGAAACTGTGGCTTTGGAGTAAAAGAAATTTTAGATGGACTGCAAGTTGGTCCACTAGTCAATTTCTGATGTTTAGTTATTGAGGGGAAAAAAAGCAATATCAGAAAAGCTTTGGTTTGCCAATTCTGCTGCATTCAGCCTGCTGAGAGCCTCTGACCTTAGCATGTCTTACCTGCTCATATGCCTCCTGTGTCCTTGATGCATAGTAATAGCTGCATCCGGTGTGGTAACTCGCTGTCACACTAGAATTCTAAAATACTCTAAATGTTTCCCCTACTACACTTCTTCCCATAGAGATGGTGAATTCTGATCTGGTCTATCCAAGTCTCTCCAAAAGGGGATCTGGCAGTAATAGTATGTTTTCTTCTTTATTTTTAAAATTGGACAAAAAAAAAAAAAAACATAGATGCGTGATTTTAAAATTCTTGTCTCTTTGGTAGAGCTAAAACTGGGGTCTGCAGATAGAATGACAGCCTTTTCTAGTTGTTGACACATCTATCTGATGATAGAGAAATGAATAACTGAGAGCTGCTGAGCCAGAGAGAGAGAGACTCTATCTCACAGATGTTATTTGGATCGGCCAACATGGGACATGCAAGAGAAACTTTTCCCTTTGGATCTAGTATGAATCATGAAAATGTTTCATTACAGAAAATTGTCGAAACATTTTCCACAATGGCCTCAATTTTGCTACGTTATTGCTCTTCCCACTTCAGGAAATGGCTTTTCAGCAAGTTTGATTAGTGAGGTGCTAAAAATTAAGCTGACTCAAAGAGTGTCTCCTTTACGATTTCTGCTGGCTAATGTGAGCATCAGCAAACTGTGGGTATTTCAACTATGAAAGTGGCTGGCTGCTCTTTATAAGCTTTAGCTGTGGAAATCCCCTCTGCAGCCCAACCTTCACATGCTGGCCCGGCATCTGCTTCCGCCTGGTCCCAAATCCGTCTTGCCATTAGCCTGAGCAACTCTTTACCCTGGGAGGCATTTTTCTCTGCGAGCCTGGCTGCTCTTACGTGACCATTTAGAGTTCACTGAAAAGCTTCACTATTGACATCAGGAATATGACAGCCCTCATCCGGCCACAGACTGGCTGGTGGCCTGAGTTACCTGAAGCAGTTACTAATTGTTTGGTGATGACGCAAATGGCAGGGTCCAATTTCAGCCCTGCTGCTGGCTCCCGGGCAAGAATGACCTGCTCGACTATTATTGCTTTCTATATCCTGGTAGCAGGTAGGTCTGCAAATTCCCCAAGTGCTGTTCTCCTGATGTAGGCAGGTTATATTGAAAGGTGCATTTTGCTTCTTTTGGAGTGAAATACTCTTTCTTGTGGCCTTTGCTCTGACTTAAATTTATGGGTTTCCATTCCCCCCCTCCCCTGCCTTATATGTAGAAACCACTCCTGGTGCCCATCAGAGCATTGCTTCATGCATGTTTACACTATGCATTTAATACCAATTATCCAAAACTGTTAAAATCATATTCAGTGGCTTAAACACTCTTGTTTTCATTCAGATACCTGGCCTAATTATCCTGTAGCAGGCACATAATACAAGATTGTTTCACCATGACTTGTGCTGAACTGGAATTGCCCTCTGCACCACTGGCAATACTTATGGAAAACTGCTGTAACAGCTGCTCAGTAGTGCTTGAGGCAATTTTGTATGTTTTTAGGAATGTTTTCATTTCTGATTTGGTCATTTATAGCAAATACCATCTGATGTTATTAATGCAATGGTCAAAGTGTAAGATATATTCCGAGGCCTAGTGGTGGGAAGCACAAGACCACAATCTTGACGTTCTACTCAGACTGATTCTGTGATGTGGAGTGAGTCAATTGCATATGCCTCAGTCTCCCTATGTAAGATGGAATAGTAATGGGTGGATTACAAAGTTTATGGAGCTGATACCACCTGCCATTCCATTTCTATGAGTAGTGAGAGAGAAGTGAAGCAGAAACACAGGCTACTGAAGGTCTGCAGGAACACACCACACACACCAGTGGTGCAAATTCTGTTGCAGTCATCTTGCCTTGGGATCAGTCCCATGAGGCAGACAGGTGGGTGGCTGGGTGAAGGGGCCTTGGCTGAATGAAGTATCCTGAACAACTGCAGTGGATATTTTCTGTACACAACCCTGTATGGCTTTGTCACCTGTATGATTATTCAGTTCTGCCTAAGCTTTTTGCAAAGTAAGTGGAGGGAAAAGGGAAAAAAAGCTCCTTGTTTTTAATGGTAATGTATAAAAATAATATAAAACCATCCTCAGTGGCCAAACCACAGAAATTGCCATGCAGATTCAAGAGCAGGTGTGCCTCCTGGAGCTACTGGAACAGCATCAGAAACCTGGTGGATCCCCAGTAGAAAGTATCCTCTTAATTCTGGGTCAAATTCTGCTCCAAATGTGGTTGAGAGCAAAATTCATATTTACTTTAATGCTTGCTGGCTTTCATCTGTTGTTTTTGGAATGAACTGAGATCAGACATGAGAAGTCCAAAGTATGTCTGTTAGGGCAAGGGGAAGCCAGTGATGTGCTGGGAGAGGTTGGGAATGAAACAGTAGGTATGTCCAGGTCATTGGGATGAGACATTTCTGGAGTACAATGGGGTAAAGGATACCTCTGGTCTTTCAGCATGAAGCTAAGGCTATGAATTTCCATTCTCACTTCACATTTTCCTTAATTTCACCCTCAGGCATTCTTGGATGGCTGCAGACAAATGCTCGTGTTGCACTCAGCTGTGACCCAGCCTAGTAAATTGTTTCCATGGGGTTTTGTGTTACTCCCTCCTGTCAAACCAATAGCTCTGGGGCAGCCATCCCTGTGCCTAATGTTGTCAATGTGATCTACCCAGGAAAACAATTTTGTGCCTTGCATAAGGTATTGAGGTGTCCCCTCCATGCGAATGAGTAGATGTTTATGTGTGGCTGGCTTCAAGCAGCTTTGTGGACTTTAGGATGCACTCAGAAAAAGCATCTACCTTCTTCAGTTTGATATGTACAGAATTTTTTGTGCTGTGGAAGTCATTTCATCCCTTCAAGAGCAGCAGAATGGCTGAAAACCTTCTTGTGTTGTGATTGAAATAGGGAGAAAAAGCAGATAAGTTGTGTGCACAGGCTGCTATAGGATTTATTTCTTAAATCAATCTCCCAGTCATATAGCTAGTCCAGTTTCTGGGTCAGTGTGGATAGGAGGAGGTAAGTTTTGGTTAGCACTATAGTCCAAATGACATGATTCAGACCATCCACCATCCTTCTTCTGTCTATTTGTATTAATCAGAGACTTCAGAAATAATTGGCCTATTATTCATTGGGAGAACTCTTCTCCTGCTTACTTTCCTCCCCCTTGTTTCCCAAACGATTCCCTCTCATTTAAAGTCTTCTAAAACATTTCAGTCTTGATACTCCAGAGTGCTGAGCACCCTGGCCTCAATTCAGTAGAGCACTTAAACATGGGAATAATTTCATTTGAAGTCAATGCAATTATTTGTATGCTTTAGTTGCTTTGGATTGAATTCTTCCATATTCAATAGGGTGAAGCTTGAGTCCTTTCCTTGCTGTGCTGCTCAAGTTTGCCAGATGAGGCAGAAAGCTAAAGTAGCTCTTTTCAGTGCTTGCACTGCTGGAGAACAAAAGGAAGCGGCATCTAGAAAGGGTATTTCTGGGCAGGATGGGGTTGTGGTTCGCTAATGCTGAACTGTAAAAGGCTCATTCTTATTGTATTCTTATCAGTGCCTCGGAGATTATTCTTATCAGAGCCTGTAACATTATTTTTATCAGCTTGAAAGAAGATTCTTTTATATCAGGGCAGCTGTGAGCCTCTTAAGGCCTTTCCTTTATTTACCTCTCTGCTGCACTTCTCTGACTCTTTCCCCTTTGACGTGAAAGCTCAGAGCTGGAGGTGTTTTACAGTATAAAATACCTGGATGTGTGATTTAGACCACTGTTTCTCAGTTACCAAGTAAAAGTAGGGCTCCAGTGCCTGTTTTAGGAGATGTAGCTCAGCAATACTCACTCCTGACAGGCCAAGCTGGTAGGAGAACATAAAGGTATGCAGCCATGATTTTATCTGTGCCACCTTGGGCTGCTAGTTTGTGGTCTGGGATGAGCAGAGCAGTGCTTTGAGATAGAATCATCCTTCTATTATGTGTGAAGTCCAGAGCAAAACTGTAGCTCCTAAATTCTCCTGGAAAGAAATTATTTAAAAAATAATTTAGTTGTAGTAGTAGTAATAATAATACTAAAAATAATTTTGTTCCATCTTCTGTGTCAAACCCTCCAACTTGGCAAATATGCATGTACTTGTATTTTGGTATCCTAGTTTTGAGACCTCAGCATATTTCTTGCCCAGTCCTTATCAGAGGAGTGGTGACAGGATGGCATCAGCAAATGCTCCAGGCCTCTTGCGAAGCCTGTTTATGTTGCCAGGACATAACACCTTTGGTAATAGCAATGCAAGGGGTTCTATAATATAGTTTTTGCTTTGTTGGCCGAAGAGGTATGTGCATATCATTCCAAATGTGAGACCACATCCTCACAGGTGCCAGACAGGGATTTGGACTGCAAAGGCCTCTCAAAATAGTACCCAGAGGCTTCATGTGTAAACTGTCCAGCACAAGCGCAGAAAGAGCAATTACATCTACATCAGCCAATAGAGCAGGTCCAGAGTAGGCTCAGGAGCATCTCCCCTGCTGCCAGTGTGGTGCCTTGGTGATCTCATGGTAGCTGTTCCCTAGGGCTGTGCAGAGGAGTCTCAAACTCCCAGCCAAGGTGGGGAAAGCCTGCCTGCAAGGTAGCAAGTTCTGTGACACCTGCCCTCCAGATCTGGCCACTTTTGGTCCTGGCTTAGCAGTCAAAGAGACTGGCCTTGGCCATTTATGGTTACAGTGTAAATAAGGCTAAAGAGAATTATGTGAATGCCTGATGGATTTTATTTTATGAGGCTCATGCTCCTCTATTTGCTCTCCTGCTGATAGCCTGTGCACAGGGATTTGTCTGCTTTGATGGTGCTTGCAGAGAGTGCAAGGGTGGCTGTATGCTGAGTGAACATCCATAGACTGAGCACATACTCACCTCAACATGCCACGACAGCCAGGGAGGGACTGGAACATCTCCATCAGCAGCAAAACCCATTTCAACTCCTTCTCTCTTACTCTATATCTTCACAAGAAGAAAAAGAGCAGAATAAGCTCCATGATGAAATGACTGGCCAGGGAAAGGGTAGGAAATCACACAATGTTAAGGGTTGGACGAGACCTCGAAAGATCATCTAGTTCAATCCTTTGCCAGAGCAGAACCACAAAGAGTAGGTCACACAGGAACTCATCCAGTTGGGTTTTGAATGTCTCTAGAGAAAGAGACTCCACCACCTATCAGGACAGCCCATTCCAGTGTTTCGTCACCCTCACCGTGAAGAAATTCTTCCTTGTATTTCTTTGGAACCTCTTATGTTCCAGGTTTTACCCATTGCCCTTTGTCCTATCATTGGACGTCATTGAGAACAGCCTGGCTCCATCCTCCTGACACCTGCCCTTTACATATTTGTAAACATTAATGAGATCACCCCTCAGTCTCCTCCACCTTCATTGGCCTTTCGTCATAAGGGAGATGCTCCACTCCCTTGATCATCTTGGTGGCCCTGCGCTGAACTCTCTCCAGCAACTCCCTGTCCTTGAACTGAAGGGCCCAGAACTGAACACAATATTCCAGATGTGGTCTCACGAGGGCAGAGTAGAGAGGGAGGAGAATCTCTCTCTTGGATGCATCCCATCAAGGCCCATGGATTTATGTACATCCAGATTGCTCAATGCCAGAGATGCCAGAAAACAAGCAAAGGGAGCTGTTTGTAAGAAACCAGTCATGTTCTTGTGCAGCATTTTCAATGAACTGAAGCTTGTTTCACACCAGAGGTGGGGAATAAGTGAAGTGAATTCAAGGCACATGTGTAATGGACCAGGCCAAAGGTCTGCCTGGCTCAGGGTTCTTCCTTTCTCAGGGTTCTGCCCCTGCCCCACATCAGCAGTAGTGGGACCAGGATGGCAAGGGTGAACTTTCCTGTTCTGCAACACACTTGCCTTGAGGGGAGCAGCCTGCATCCCAGTGTTCTCCCCCATCATTCTCCCAGTGTTGCAGTCAGGCACCAGTGCAGAGCGTCCTGGTGGGGCACATGTGGAGCAGGATTGTGCCCCAAGAGCAGGAACCACTGACACCAGTGCCGCCCTGGGTTCAGGCAGGCAGACAGATGTGTGAGCATGTCTGTTTCAGCTGAGGCCAGCTCTCGCCTACTCCACAGCAAGGCCTGCACACGTTTTTAGAAATGCTTTGTGACTGTTTTTCCCAAGGGCTATTGCTGTCAGGACACAGTGCAGGCAATAAAACCCAATGGCAGCAATGTTGGTGAGGCCCTTGCACCACAGCTCTCTCTCCACTGGCAGCACTGTGTAAAGGATTTTGTTGTGGTGGCTGAGCCATGTAGCCTGAATTTAAGTTGCCTAATCCTTCCTATTTTTGTCTGTTTTTGGCAATTTTAGACTCCCCTGAAGAAATATGCCCGATGGATCCCCTCTCCCTTCATTTCCTCTTGGAACACTCAGTCCACAGATGTTGAAAACCACCATGCCAGCTTCTGCAGATTGGGTCATGGTTCACAACAGCTGCATTTGGCTATTTTCGCTCATCTTTGCTCCTCTGCACCCTGCACAGAGTTTTAGCTGCCGAGGAGCCTCTACTGACTTCTAAGCCACTTGTCCTAGTATGCCTGTTGAAAGGGATCTGTGTTGGCCTCTGGGATTGCAGTGAAAACATCTGGAGTTGTGGCTGGAAAACTCCCCTTGCTTAGACACCTGAAAGGAAACTGCCCAGATGGCTGATTTTTTTTTTTTTTTTTTTNTTTTTTTTTTTTTTTTTTTTTTTTTTTTTAATTTTTGTCCTTTTTTATTTTGCTTCTCAAAGTCCTGAATTTACCAGCTAGCCTTTAGGGTTTTTTGTTTTGTTTTGTTTTGTTTTTTTTCCCCAACTAGTATTGGAAAAGTCTACGTTAGGAAAAGAGAAGAGGATGGCCATCTTATTTCTGAATACTTACAGCTGGTGCAATTGGCAACAGAACTGTGTTATTCACCATAATTGCATTCCCTTGTCCTGCTGCTGTGGGTCTCTCCTCCACAAAAGCAGGGGCCTGAGCTCTAAGGCTGCTTGAGAAGAGGCTGATGCCTTCAGAAAACCCTTGATATTGAGTGAAGGAGGATTTGGACCAAACTTTTAAGGTAGTTTTCCTAGATTTTTAATAGCAACTGAAGTCTAATCTAGAAATGACATTTCCAATTGATAATATCCAAAAGCAATGACAAAATATTGTGAAAATATCTGTTATTTCTTCAACCTCTTGTCCTAACCTAAAACCTCCTTTCCTCTTGGAGTTTTGCTAGGGCTGTGGTACCAGCTGGGCCATGTGTTGCCGGTGCAAGTTTTATCATCTAGATATCCAAACCCCAGACTGGCAGACAACTTTTCTTGAAAAACCCCTCAAAGTTTGTGATGTGTACTTGGTCTATGCAATGTAGCCCTGAGGCATCTCGTCAGCAGTGGATTATGCAGATATTTAGATTTGTATGAGTTTCACAATCTCGTTGGAAGCCCCTGAGCTGCTGGAGCACTCCCTGGGTGCTGTAAGGGGCTGGGGCCCTCAGCAGTTAGCAAGGTGTAGCTGATCATCTTGCTTTAAAGCAGTTCCTCATGAATGCTGTAGGCTGAGAGCAGAGGGACAGTGGGGCTTCCCACTGCTTGTACTCAGGGGAATAAAGGCAAGTGGGACTAGTGGGAGTGTTCAGAAGCCTTTAACTCACCAGAGGAGCATAAATATCTTCAAGGTATTGCCCTGAGGTGCTGCTTAAAAAAGCAGCTGGGTTAAAGTGGCTTTGCTAAGTTTGTTCCCATGAATATGATTTTCCCCAGGTGTACTTTTTACATATACCTGTTAGATAAAAGCTACCACACAGTAAAAGAAAAACAACACACAACCCTCTTAATTAAAGATAGCTGGGGAAGGAGGCTCCTCATACACACAGGAAAAAAAGAGGCGAGATGGTTCTAGTTTAGAGTCCTGAGAAAGCAAACTGCCTGTGATTCCTATGATGGCTTACCCCAGCTCCTGCACAGAGCTGAGGTTCACTGAATGATGTTGCCTGTGATGCTATAGGCTTCCTCCACCACAGACTGACCTCTCATTTACTGGTGATAGCAGGCATCAAAAACCCCAACTTAAAAAGCTGCTCCTGTCAATCTGCTTTCTGTGGCTGATCCTTCTACTCTCCCTGCACCTTTGTAGCTCGCTGCCTGTCCAGCCCGCTCAGGGCTCCCATTGTCCTCAAACTCCCTGGAAGGTTTCCTGAATGTGAGATGTGTTTTGGAGAATTGTGTTCCTTCCATGCCAGTGACAGCAAGATGACTCCTTCCTTTTACATGGGCATGGTCCTGGGTCTCCCTGTCCTGTCCTTACTCTCCGCAAGACTCCCCTGCTTTTTCTCCCTCCGGCATCTGGTGAAGGCGGGCTGTCCAACTCCTCTTCTGCAGAGATGTGACTCCCATTGTGGGACTCAGTGGTTCTTACATGGCTATTCTTGGTTAGCCCACCATGTGCCATGGGAAAGACCCCATGGTCCTCAGGACCTGGAAACAATGCCCACAGCTCTGAGAGCATGATGTGGAAGAAATAGGATCAACAACTGGTGCTGATAGTAAAGCCAACTGTTGGATGCACCTATTTTGTGCCAGTTAATGCAATTATGCTGACAACTTGCTTTGATGTACACTCACTCTTGTGAACAAGCCTGTGATCTTGTATTTGAAAGCCAGGAAACTTTGGTTGAAGAGCCTGGACATGTTCCTGTGCAACCTGATCTAGGTGGACCTGCTTTAGAAAGGGAGTTAGACTAGACAATCTCTAGAGGTCCCTTCCAACCCCTACCATTCTGTAATTCGGAAGCTGCAAAGGCTTTTGCTGGTGTGTGATTGACAGTATGGATACATGAGATATGCTTTTCAAAATACATTGGTCTGGGATGCTGTGGAAGGAGGGAAAAAGTGGAAACGTGTGAGGCAACTTTAACAGGTATGAGCTGCTCAGTGCTGGGTCTGAAAAGCCCATCTGACTTGATGGATATGTACCTGTAGTCTTGTGGGAAGCAGTTTCACTGTGCTATCCATCTGTTCTGCTGCAGCTTGCTCTCACGTGGGTGTTTTGGGAGCTCAGTGACATACTGGTGTGATAAAAAGCAGTGATCTGGTGCCTTGGTATCAGAGCAGTGGACCTGACCAAAATGACTGAGAGAAAACAGAGCTACAAGAGCTGTACGTGAGATCTGGAAGATAGTCCAGACTCAGCAAGCCCTCGTGAGAGTGACAGCAAAAGTTTATCTTGCTCTCTCATCGGTCTGCCACTCATGGGAACCCGTTACAGCAAAGTTATTTATTCAGAGGGCTAGTTGTGTAGGTGGCCAAGTGTGTTATCACAGAGACGAAATGTTAGTCATGAGAGTGTACTTGCCAGACATGCCTTCTGCATGCGCCTTCTTGCACTGCAGCCAGCCTTATCTCCTGGTGTGGTGCGGGCCCTTGCCAGCTTGGCATGGGAACGTGGCAGGATGGGACTTGACCTAAGGAGTCTGGAAGGGAAGGGAAAGGGAAGGGAACAATGCTTCACCAGCACCCAGCCAGCACTCTGGCTGCATTTCCATGTTTAATCGGGCTAATCCACACACAGCTGAATTAACTCAGTTTTGTATATAGAGATGCTTACAGCTAACAAGTGGTTGTGGTTTTGTTCTGTAAATCGTTATCTCGCTTTCTTATCAATGAAATGAACTCCACAGTGGCTGACAAAGAAAGTTAACGTACTAAGGCTTTCAGGCATACATAACTCTTAGGTTGGCTCAGGTTTCGGGTGCCTGACTTTAGCTAAACTTTCAGTGGCTTTTGGAGATGTGAATGTTCTCAAAGATGATGGAAGTGGGCACAGAGAAACAGAGTCCAAAATCACAAATCCTTTGTGTTTAAATCCTTAGGTCTGGTCTTTCCTTGCCTGTGGGAGAAGGTACTGTTAATTAGGGATCATAGAGTTACACCACAGCTGAGCCCTGTTTTTATACAAGTGTGTCAATCCAAAATCTTATTCCCCTGTGAGAAATAACAAGCAATGTTATGCCAGTACAGTTGCATGGCCATTAAAGTCACTTCCCCTTCTTTTGGCTGTTTCCAGTAGAGTAAAAGGAAGTAACTGTTAGAGTGGATTTTTATTTTACACACAAGAAAGTGTTGGGAAACCTACTCTGCTTTGAGAAGGTTCCCCAGAGCAGCTGTGAAGGAGGTCCCTGCTGCAAGAAGTTGTGAGGCTGTACCAAAGGAAGTAGAGGCAGCTTTGGTGAGTGACACACAGCTGAAGCCCAGTGTCACCAGCATCCTGATTTGTGAAGGCATTCCCATCCACTGGTGTGCAGTCAATTTACCTACAGAACAAGTTGCCAAGGTTTTAAAACTTTCTTTTTCTTGATACATATTGATTTCATTCTGTTGCCTAAAGGTATATAAATAATTAGCAAAAGAGCCTTCTCATTGCATTTACTATGCAGTTAAAAGTTTTATCATATAGTCATGTGAGAAAAATGGCTCTGCAGTAACACAAGTGTGCCCCTGTGAAAACTGGTGTGAAATGGCAGGATCTCCATTGGATCCTGCCAGTCCTTGTCATTTCACATCAGCAGCAGGAGCATGGTCTTGAATGACATGGGAAACACTAATGGCTTTTGTTTCAGAAACACTTGTAGGCCCAGCATGTGCTCTAGGGAAACTCTCATTGTTTAAGTAGCTTTCAGGGGAATTGAGCTGGCTTGTTGCAAATCAGTGCAACTCTCCCCACACAGTTTCCTTCCCATCACCATGGGAGAGACTCAGCAGGTCCCTGTAGCATTTCCACACTCATCACATTCACCTGATGTTTAGATGGTTTAGGATATTCAGGATAACAGTTTGTCTCTGGGTTCAGGGACTCTGGGGCCCACTGTGGCAATATCAAACACTGAGCCTTTGATTGCATCTCCTCTAGGGTTTTTCCCGTGGCAGGATTGCCCTCTGTGAATTAACCAGCTTTGCTATGGTTAATATGGTCTCTGGGTTAGATAGTTCAGATGTCAGATAGACACCTCTGGAATGGCCTCCCTGCAGGGTGTAGCAATGTCTGGCCTGTGGCTTATTGAGGCGCATAGATTTTGGGGTTGCACTTTTGCATGCCACTCTTGGTGACAGTCACTGATGTGGGTATCTTGAGCATTACTTCTGACTGCTGACTTGTGAAGTACACTTGCAGGTGCTGCGGGGAGTGGTAGAAGTGAGCTGTGATTGTGTATGTAGCAGAGATGAAAAAGAAACTTGCACATGCCAGTAGGTAATTTGGGCATTGATAATGAATCCCTCCCTTGTAACTGGGTGGCTTGAATCCAGCTCATGACCTAGAGAGAATAATGTTTATTCCTGAAAAGAAGGCTCTTCGACATGCTTTTCTGGCAGCACTCCAATATCTGATATCCTTCTCTTAAATTGAGATAGGTACATGTGCATCCTGGAGAGGAACAGAGAGAGGTGGCTGGCTGAAAGTAGAGCTCAGTCTCACCACCTCTCCAAAAGTGGCTCCTGTAAAGCTGGGGGAAGCATATGTTTGGCCCAGGTAGAGCTCCATCTCTATACCTTCACCTCTCTGGAAAAGGTATTGTGGCAGGTAGCTGGTCATCCTCCAAAGCTGACTGCATTTAAGTGTTTATTCCAGCTTGTGACATGCAGAGCGTCATTGTGTTTTGGCAGAGAAGATAAGGCCAGTTGGGAGCTGCTTCCAAGTGGAGCAGCATTATGTCCCGCTGAGAAGACAGGGTCTCATCACTCGGAAGAGCAACTGAATGTATGGGATGGGTGGCACATCTTTGGAGAGGTCCCCAGTCAGTAAATTAAGGGTGAGTGGAGGCACAAAGCAAGATGTCTCCCAGCAGTACCCCATGGAGGGCATCTGAGCTGAGATCAGGGTTTTGGCAGCTCCAGTTCCAGGTTCTGCTTTCAGATCCTCTGCTATAAGGTGCCATGAATGGTGTGCCTTTTATTTTCTACACCCACTAGTCTGGCAGGCTTTTTGCGCCTGGGTTCTGTGTGTTCTGCTGTTGTTCCCTACAGCCTAGTTTGATTTGATACTCTTCTAGGAGGGAGGGAGCTCTTCACTCTGTAGAATAGTGGGCACCTGAGGTGGTTGCTGTGCCGGAGGTATAGGTAGGCAGACTGGACAGACAAGCACAGCTTAAGGCTCTGGGGATTTAAGTTGCCTTCTGGATACTCTGTTGAACACCTAAGACTGATAGAGACACCCAAGTTAGATGTCTAGAATTATCCTAAGATGATGTGATGATCCTTCTCATCCTTTCTCCACATGCACTGTTTCACAACCCACATTCATATTTCTTTATGACTGATGTCTGTTTTATGCCCATTCTTTTCCACCCAAAGGCCTTTTTATAAACTGTCCATGTTGTGAAGTGGCCTGTTCCTGGATAATGGCAACATGCTGAACGTTGTTCTGCAAAAAAGATTGTGGTCTGAACTGCGTGTTCAGTTTGGTTGATGTTAGACAGTATTTAAAAATACAATTTCTGTTGCATCAGTACAAAAAAAAAAAAAAAACAACTGCTTGCAGAAGCCCCTTCCTCTTAGATATCCATCAGTGTGTTGGCTAGCTTAGCTAACATTATCTGCATCATAGCTCAAAGCTATTATCATGTTAGAAGTGAACTTCCCATCTGAATCTTGCATGAAAGATTCTATTACCGCAAAATTAAGCCGTAATTGTGTAAGCAACAGCTGGACTATAAATTGGTGCCTTCTTCAGAGAAGGATTTTATTTTTTTCTTTGAATACCTGGCTAAACAATAGTGCTTCCTCATAGTTTAAGGCAAATTCATTCTAAACCAGCTGTGCTAAAGGAATATATTCCCATTGCATGCCTGCTGGTTATCGCTTCTGTGCCAGAGGAAGGTAGCTGCAGGAGTGACAGCTCTCTCTGGTACGTCAAGGTGGGAATCCCTTTGAGCATTTCCCAAGCATAGTCCTCCTGCCTAGAGCAAGCAGCTGGCTCTGGCGGTTTGAAGGTTTGCCCTCAGTATGAGCGCACAGGGCAAGCTACTGGGCAGGAAGAATACATGAAGCCCCGGCTTGATCTGCCAGCAAAACTGCTTTTTATCTGAAACCTGCTGGAGATGAAAGGAGCCCTACTTACCTATTTAAATTCTTTGAATGAGCACATCATGGTTGCTGTACTTTAAAAGGAGGAAAGCAGATTATGGGCATTGTTGTGATGCTAAGCTGTTGAGGCTGACACAGTGAAAGTCTTGTCCACCTGTGACTCTAGAGTTAGAGCAGGCTATAGTGTGTAGCAATGAAACAGACCCCAAGCAGTTTTGGGCTGGGACCAACAGACCATGCTTATATTCCAATTAATGGGAAGGTGCCCAATGGTATTTCTAAATGGTGGAGGAGGAAAGGGCAGCAAACCTTCAAGTGCCTGTTGTGATTAGAATGGACTCTCAGCTCAGCTCTTTTAAGTTGCAGAGTGCCATTGCATCTGATGGCAAGAAACACTGGTGTCTATATTTGAATTTCCATGGACTATGTGAAAAGGCTATGGGGAATGCCAAGCAAAAACAATTCAACTCTTGCTTGTGATCTTTATGTATTAGGGTGACTCCTCATTTCAGGGTCAAACAAGACATTTCACAGCTCAGAGAGCTACTTATATGTGATGAAAGCAGCAATTCTGTTGCTGGAGATCAGGGAATCTGCAGTTTCTCATTATGTTTCCTTTCTGGGGTTGATCTTTGAGTCTCTCTGACTTTAAAGCATTCGGGAGCTCCCACAGCTGAAAATAGTCTTTTTTTTTTTTTTTTTTTCCCCCATCTAGCTGACGTTTTTGAAGAGGCTTTCACAGTTAGATTTTAGCAGGAGGAAAGGAGGGTGAAATACTGGAATTTCCCTCTGTTAGTAACTGACCAGGAACCAGTGGTCTCCTTGCACACCTGTAATTAACCTTTGAGTGGAAGGCTCTTGGAGCCCTTTCCAACTAGCAGAAGATTTCATGCTTAGAGTCTGTTGTCTTGTACTTAGTCATGTATCAAGAGTTTTCCTTTCAGCAGCTGCCCGGTATGCAAACTTTCGAAGCACACTTTGATGAAAGGTAATCATTACCACTGCAGAAAAATATCCTGCTTGCTAATTGAATTCAAATCAAAACTCTTCATGCCTGACTGCATCTGTGGGAGAGGATGAGGCTGGCCAAAGCCAACTGCTACCATCCTAACTAGCTCGGCATTGCCCTAATGAATTTCTGGCTTGAGGATGAGCTTTCCTCAAACCCCACAAGGTATCTGCAAACATGTCTGTGAATGTGGCGGGTATGAATTGTGTCTGCAGTTTGGTACACTGCACCAGATGCAGATCTTCCTTGAAACAGTGATCAGGGCTTGGTTCACCTCTTTGGCCCTTTCAGTGGCTCTGAGACTCATGTGAGGCACAGGGATGTGGTGAAACACTTGCAGCATGTTAGGGAGGGAGGAGCAGGATCTGGCAGCAGCAGGGAATGGAAAAAGGGAAACTCAGTGGGAAAATAAGCTCATCTCTTCACTGTTTCAGTTGGGGATGGTGTTTGTGGGGTTGTGGACACCATATCTTTCTCTGGAAGTGCATAATGTGGTTTTCAGGCGTCACTGGTCAAAGCAAGGCCAGAGGACTTTATCCTGACTTGGGGAGTTGTTTTCATAACTATTCTGCTGACCTGTGATTCTGTGACCTCCGGAGATGGTGAAAACTGCTCTCATCTAAATCAGATTTACACAGAAACAGGATGATGTCAGGCAAAATTCTTCATCATTGCATCTGATACATCCAGGTATCTCAGCAGAGCCTTTTTCACACTCCAACAAGAGCTTTGCTGATAGAGTAAGAGGAGAGGGAAGAGACCCATGGAGCAGCAGTTGCAGCAGCAGCTTCTGGAATGGTGAGAAGTGGCAGGGAGGTGTGCAAAGGAGAGGAAGCTGAGCATCTGCAATGTGAAGCATCAGAGGCAGCTCCTATTTGCTTTTCTTTCTAATTCACTTTAATGGCAGCCAGGTGGAGCCCCCTGTGAGCCTCATTTTTCTCTGAGAGCCTGGACTCCCTGTGTGTCACAGGAGGAGAGAGAGCTGTCCTTCACTTTTTGGCTCTTTGCCTGGCACAGGAGCTGCCCCTGGACCAGGGCTATTGAGGGCTCCCCTTGGGTTATTGCTTGAACCCACCAGCTCACTTTGAGTCTTTTCCCTTCCTTCTTACTTGCATGAGAAGTTTTGGTTTTTTTTTCACGTCTCAGAAAGAGTGAAAGATGGCAAGGCACATCAACGTCATCAAGCAGGAGCTCACAACCTTGATCAGAGGTGGAAGATCCTCCCTCACAGCTCATGTTACTGCACCAAGGCTTGAGGGTGACGGCTGCTGACTCATAAGAGGAGCTTCCTTATTTGTGCCATGGAGGAAAGTGAGGCACTGAGCTGAGGACAGCGAGAGATGGGATTTGGCAATGGAGTGAACCTCATCATCTTCTCGTGTGGGTGTGCAGAGCAATTCCCGCAAATCTGTTGAGTCAGTCCTATTTGCAGTACTTGGCTGCTGGTGAGCTTTTGTTTGAGGGCAGGAGACTGGCATGACACGCAAATGTGTGCAGGGAAGGGGAGGAGGAATAGGCTGTGAGGTGCCAGGATGGGCATTGCTGGGCATTAAAGGGCTCGGTAGAGCTTGTGCAGGAGAAGGATGGGGCTCAGACCCTGCACTCAATCACTCTTATGCCAGCTGCCCTGCTTTGGGTTCTATGCATTAAATCCTGAAGCAGGCTGGTTCAAGGATATTTGTTTAGTATTGTCCTTTTCACTGCCTTCTCATCTCACTCTTACTCCTGTTCTCTCTGATGAACTGCAGTATGCAGACATGCAGGCCAATTGCATCTCTCATTTCAAGGTGTTCAGGTCACCTGAAGATGTTTCTATTTCCCTGGTTCCAGCTGGCTTCTCCAACTCTGGTAACCACTGGAAGCTGTTTTGGTTTCAAGAAAGGGAAATTAAAACCACAGAGATTTTTTTTTTGTTGTTTTAAAATAGCTATCCTGTTACACTTTTAAAATAAATATGCCACCAAAAAAAGGAAGTAACAAGAGCAAAGGGAAGCTGGTGCCTACCAAGACGCTTGGCTCAGTTGAATCACCTAACTTGCCTTTCTGAAGTTAGCTTGCTACACTGGTGAAAACACAATAAACCTATCTTAAAAATATGAGTGACGTTTCTCTGAAAACAGAAAATACCATTTGATGAGACATCCTCACATTATATTACATGATGTGGGATGCCCCGTTGAGCCATCTTGCTGGAAACTAATATGAGGAACAATTACTTATCAAAAGCTCCCTTGAAATAAGCTGAGACGTACACATATTTGCTTTTTAAAAGCAAAATGAGTCTGAACCATCATTTTAAAAGAGCTGGTATATTAATCAAGGTTTCTCTAGAGATGAGTTACTCTGATTCTTGAGGCTGTTGCTGGAAGACTGTTTGCTTTGCCCAGAGCTTGTTCCATCTGAACCAAGTTGAACAGACAGGTTGCTGTAATCTTGCACAGAGGTTGTGTTCACTCTTATAAAGGTAATAATACCTCTGCCATCTGATGGATGCAAAGAAGCTGATAGTTCCTCAGCACTGCCTAAGGAGCAAAGACAGTGAGGAGGAATCCTTTGATATAAAGATCCTGTGATGTGTGGGCAGGCTGCAGTCAGTGCAGATGACGCTCCAGCCCAGCAGAGAGGACTCTCCAAGAACAAGCGTGTGGGACTGCGAGTTGTGGACCTTGAGCCATCCTCTCTCATGCTCTTCAAAAAGTGAACCTGGGCAGAGTCTGGTTTTAGTTTTCAGGACAAAGGATAGTTTGGGCTTATGAGTCATTTAAAGCTATTTTTCACAGATTGGTGCCTAACCTGGTGCACTGAGAAGACTACATAGGGAGCAAGAGACTGCTGGATATTTACTTCAAGATGCTGCTGCATCCTGTGCAGTGCTAGATCTCTGTACATGAGATCTAACTTGTCAGACTTTATCATCAGCACTACCACTTTTCAAACTTACCATTTCTGCCGGTTGTGAGTGCTTGGTGCATGCTGGCTGTTGGACTGAGCCTCAGCAGAGTGGAGGAATTAAGATTCTCTCTTGTTTCTTGTAGCATATGTCACAGCCTTAGCCGTCTACAAAGTATATCATGCGTCTTGGTGCTGAAATGGGGTTTCTCAGTATTAGTCCTAAGACCTGGTGGGATTAGAGCATCCCAGAGAAGCAAGAGCATGAAATGGAAACTTTCCGGCAGCTGTTGCTTGGTGCAAAATACTGAGTCTACCTCTGATTCACTGTCTGTCATTCCTGAGGCCAGATCTTTCCCAGCCAGAGAGCTCTGCTCCTTCCCTCAGCCCATCAGTAGAGTAGAGTCAGTGAGTCAAAAAAACCTGGTCTTTAAAAAAGTGGAGTCTAAACAATGCTCAGGAATACATAAAATTTGAGAAAAAAAAAAAAAAAAAAAGGAAGCCACCCAAAGCTGAAGCTGAATTTAAAGAGAAATAGAGGAGCAATGTAGAAAAAAATAACATTGCCTTTGCTGGCACTAAGCCTGTTAAATTTGATAGGAACAATTTAAAGCAGTGAAGGACCTTTGAAAGGTGCCACCAGGTCCATTAATGTAGAAAGTTATCTACATACAGGAAGATGAGATTGATGAAGCGAAAACCTAATTATAACAACTTGTAAAAACTTATTTTTATACTCTTGCTGGAGAAATTAATTCCTATGTGCCGGGTCTTGTTGCTTTTTTCCTCTTGTTAAAGTCTATCTAAGGAGATAACAGCCTTTAATCTGAAGTAACCTGTGGTTTTAACCCATGCAAATATTTTTCTGCTGGGGTGCTGAATAGTTTGTAGTGATGTACTCTGAATTTCAGATACCACTAAAATTATTTCAGTGAAACAGCAAGTGTAGAAATAAAGCAAAACTTTGCCTTTATGCAGAGGAAAGCAAAGGAAAAAAATAAATAAAGCACTTTCCCAGGCTTTTTCCATTTTTTTTTTGGACATAATTTTGTCTGACATTTATTTGAAAATCTAAACATGACAGCATGTGTACTTCCCGTGCCTGACACTGTTGCTATTTCTGAAGCAAAGGAAATTATTATTTTCCTATTCGTTTACTTCTTTTGTACTGATGACACAAATCTTAGCTGACTTCAACTGGATGTTGATGTCTCCATGCATTTCTCTTTTGCTCCTTGTGAAAAAGCGTATCATAGAATCATAGGATCAATTGGAAAAGACCTTTAAGATCAAGTCTAACCACTAACCTAACATTGCCAATCTCATCACTAAACATGTACCTATGCATGCATGGATCCTCTCCCACTTTTTCAGTTTCCCAACCTGTATTTTGATTTACAGTCTGTAGCAGACAGACTACTGCTGTGTATCCAGAAACCACGTAGAGTGTGAGTGTGGATGATCATCGGACACACTGAAGTCAGGTTGGTCATTTTCAATTACACTTTGCTGGCACAGGAAGATGACGTCTTGTGCTGTGACTACAAAAAATCCTCTGCTGCTTTTAGTGTGAATCATCTCAGAGCTGTTCCTGTTTGCGACTCAAAAGCAGAATCTGAATGTCCACGTGCTGCAGCAAGGTGAAGCTGTGGGGAGCACACAAACCAAAAAATCTCCATTTGATAGTTAAGGCTTATTCTCATGCTCCTGCTTGTACAAGATTGAGAAGCGCACAAGGCAAATATGAGTGGGTGACATACAGCATACAGCTAGTACTGACTTTGTATTTCTACCCATAGGCTGCAGCCTTCAGAAATGTGTCTATTCTCAACTGTGTATTCTGAAACTTGAGTATTTATATAACAAATAATTCTTCAAAATACTTTCCTCATGCTATTGTTTAACTTAAGCTAATAGTTTCATATTTGGTAATAAATCTCCAAGGCCTGTCTTAGGGGCAGAAATTTGAAACAAGGACCTGTCCTCTTGCTCATTCTCTGCCAATAGTGAAATTGCAGACTTGTTTCTCCATATATCTTGTTGAAGCCCACATTTCTGGCTAACAGGTTACTATGGGTACGCCTACCAAAAATACACAGGTATGTCTGATCATGTATCTGTGGTACCCATTCCTCCTTTCCACAGAAAGCCACATGTTCCTTTTGACTCACACGGGGCAAGGACATGTCCTGTAATCTTGGCAGAAGGGCTGCAAGACTGGGTGTGAATCAGAGGGAGCATGCAATGCCACTCATTCATTATGGTTTAGCAAGGGCTTTTTCTCTTCTGATCTGCTCTTCTGTGGGCTGGATAACTGGGAAGACTTATTTTGTAGCAGTGGTACCACTGTCTGCTCATGTCTGGTATGTCAGGATTAGGAGGTTGGCGAAGAACAGTTTGTTTTCTGGAAGAAGGCCCTTAGGTCTTTTCAGAGCTGGCTACAGTCCTTTTGATGGCAACATGTTCTGGGAGGCTGGGATGTTTCTTGTTTTACAAAGTGTTGTAAACAAGAGGTGTCTCTGCCTTTGACTCTGCTCTGACCAAGGCTCCTTTCCATGTCCTTGTGGCACTATATTGTCCCCAGCACAGCAGACAGGGAGCATGTGGGCACACAGCCTATCTGCCATGGTGCTGAGCACTACTGTCCCTTCCAGCACATGTGGAAACCAGTCAAAACTTCTGCTAAGAAGATTATGGCAGATCATATAAGGTCACAGGAAAGGTCAGACAAAAAAAGAAGTAAGTCTAGATCTTGATGTGCTTTACTGGTTCCACATCTGCCAGACCCCTTCCTCCTCTCTCTCCTGTGCTCGAGGAAGGCCCCATCTTTTGCTTTTCAAAACATCCTCTCTTGCAGCTGCCAGGGAGCATTTCCTTCTGCAGAGGCTTCCGAAACTGAGATTACTGATGCAGGTCACTGTTCCCTTCTGAGTGAAGCCACCTGTTGGCTCCCTCTTGGCTCCCTGTGTTGGCCGGGAGGTTGAGTAGCCTCCCAGTTTTGCTTCATGGCCCTTTTATGGTGAAACTGATGCCAGATGAATTCTGTCTGTTTCCCCATTCCATTTGATTTACTAATTCACTTGGATGCCTGTACACAGGAGAAGCTACAGATGGATCTTTTCAGGATGTCTTAGAGAGGAGGAGGGACGAAACCCTACCCTGACTGCTCACAGTGCATGTTGGAGAAAAAGTCCCAATGGAGGTTTTAAACACACAAAAACTACTTCTGAGTCAGCAAATCCCCGAGCCATAAACTGATGGAGGTTGGAAATGGATTCAGTGGACACATAACTGTATGTTTGTGCTGTTCTTGCTGTCCTCCAAAATTGATGGCTCTCTGGTTGAAGAGAGCAGAGATGAAGTGGGACACACTTCAATGCCCCCATGTATCTACTCAGGGGCTGTGCAATGGCACATGGCTCTCCTGGGGACCAATGCAGTACACCTGGGGAAATTCCTGCCTGTGCAACCAGGTGAAATCAGGCAGAATAAATTTTCTTGCCTACTGAGCAATTTCTGCTTAGGACTGCATACTTGTTTTTAAAAAGGGAAATACAACTGCACACTTTCCTTACTTGCATCAATACCAAGAAAAACCACAGAGATGAAGCTGTCACAAGACAAACCCCAAATCTTCTGAAAATGATTCCAGCTGTGCTTCTCTTTTTGTATAACACTGAGGCGTAACATTTTTACTACTTTTCTGATTTGATTTTTGTTTGTTTGTTTTCTGGTTTTCTCTTAGGCCACAGACAAGGTTCAGTCACAGAGGCAAATTTCAGAGCACATACTGTAAATCCAGTAGGCTGTCTGTAGTGTGCCCTGTGCCTACAACTAGCAAGAGAGTGAATGAGTGAGACTCTGCTTCATGTGTGCAGCCACGTGGTGGGGATCAGCTGCCCTTTGGGTCACTACCTTTATCTCTCCTTTCTCTGTGTTATGTTTCTTTCCCACTGTTGCCTTTTTTGAACCACAACTTTTAGACTTGGTTGGTGGATAGATAATGCAAGGATTCCTTCTCTGCTGTTTCTTCCTCTTTAAAATAAATAAATAAGTAAATAGAAAAAAAGATTTTCTCCCCTCTCTGCCCATTCTTTCACTTAACACTGCTAAGATGATCTACAGTGGAGCTGAGGTCTAAATAGCTTTTAAAATCATGTCTCCTAGAAATTCTCTGAAACCGGCAGAGTTGTTGCAATAATCAGATGCTCACTACCCTGTGGTAAGAGGTTTAATGGTCATCCAGTTTCTGAAACTGTAATTCAGATATCATGGCAGCTATGAGACCCTCCTTGTTGTCCTCCCTACAACCCCTCATGCAGCAGTAACCATACATGTCTGCAGGGAGAGAAATGCCTGCAGTGGTGCCTGTGCCACCTTGCAAGCTGTTCACAGACCAGGGAGGGGAGCTTGGCATTTTGGACAGCTTGTTATTTCTCGTTTCTGAGGAGAAGGCTGAAGTCCATATGAAAGCTGTTGAAATGAAATTCCTGCTTGCCTGGCTGCCATGGCAGCTGGTTCTTTGAAGATGATTCTTCTGTTGAGGAACAATAATAATAAAAAAAGATAACCATAAAGGTGTCAGTAACTCTACCAGATACTGAGCTATTTGGGATGCCAGTAGTGAGGGATGGAGAGCTGCCTGCGCCTGCTTCCTGCACATTCATCAGTACCTGCCTGGAGCCAGGCTGGACACCCAAATCCTGCTTATGGAAGATGTGTGAATTTGGATTGTTTGAGGTTTCTTTCTGAAACTGTTCCCCAAGGGTCCAAGCTGTCAACCCCACCTCCCTCCCTAGACTTCAGAGTACCTCTTGCAACCTTTCCTGGCAAAAGAGAAAATTAAATTCTTGTTTAGATGGAATAAAGTATTGGTTTGGGTTTTGGTTTACATCTCAAGATTATATATTTTACTATAACCTATTAATATGAAATTAAATTAAAAAAAATTTGAAACATCATCATTTGGAAAGACGAAGATCCCTCAGTAGTTTGTCTGGCTGGAATTAGGATAAGGGAACTTTTGCCTATTAGCCATTTTTGTCCTGACCCAGGGTATATCAAAATTGAGGCTGAGCTGTCAGATGGCAAAGAAGACTCGCTACAGTTTTTCCAGACACACCTAGTAGTTATCTTTGCAATACAGGAGTGCAGGATAGAGTATTTGCCTTCATATCTAATAGACGACGCACAGAGAATACTTGGCCCAGCCTGTAAATCTTCTTAAGCACTTAACTCCCACTGATTTCACTGGAAATTATGTGACTAAGTGTCTTTTTAATGTCGTGGCCTCACCTTAGCTAACAAGATACAGAAATCTTTTGAAGGTGCAAGAAACTAATTATCCTTTCTGATGAAGGACTGCAGCCAAGGACGGCTGCAGTATGTGGTAGCACTTGTGATGGACTCTCAAACAGAATCTGTGCTATGAGGACAAGCCAAACCAAAGGGAAATCATTTAAATGGCAAAATATCTTGCTGAAAGGATGAGTAGAGTAAATGACTCAATAGGATAAATGAGTTTAACATATGGTATGAAAAGAAATCCAGAAGTGTCAAATGCTAGTGCAAGATGAAATTCAGATGCTAAAAATACTGATTTCACCTATTTTGCAAACCATGCATGTAAAATGTGCAAATGCTACTGGCTGATCTGCACTGATACCACATGAGAATGTCAGTGAGGAGTCACAGCTCCTCAGTGCATAGTCCTAGGAGCATAACATACCATTCAAGCAGCACTCCAAATTCATGTGAGTTCAAGCAACTGTTGAAGTTATGGGAAACCATTTGATTTTCTTTGGCAAGATGAAGTTTTAGGCAGACGTGAAACTAAATATCTTGTTGATGGGAGGAGGGGAACCTCAGTGTTTCATCCAAATTTGTATTTTTCTATTTGTCCTTTTTCAGAAACGGCATAAAGATGGGACTGAAAGTTTAATTTGCAGATTAGAAGTTCAATTTTTGCATAGTTACAAGGCAAAATACTCTCAAAGCAAGATGCTTGAGTTCCATGTTTTCTGTTTAAGTTGGTCATAATGTTTTGTACCCACATTATGTCAGTCATGATGTCATATTACTGTTTTAAAGACACTCTGCAGTTCCTCAGCCAGGAAGCTAAATCTCAAGTAATCGATGAGTGCCTACTCAGGAAGTTACCTCCTATGCATCCTGTCAGTGAAAATGATGTTAACATAAAGGGTGTGATCAAATGAGATGTATAGACTGTTAATGGAAAGAAAAGTTAATTTCACTATTAAATTTATTCCAGTGTTTTCATCTCTTCAGGTGAGCTACTGAACTGACTCTCTTTCCATGTCATGAAAAAATGGAAGAAGAATAAATATAGAGCACATGAAATTAAAGGAACTCTTTTAAAAAAGTAGATCAAAGCCAGAATTTAAAATATTTAATATTGGGACAGGTTTATAGATTTAGACTAGAGAGAATAAAAATGCTATTCTTTTCTTTTGTGTTCCTACCTCCTGTGTGACTGGAGTGCTGTGGGGAAGGGGATTATTTATAAGGTGACAAGACCCCCATAAAAAGGAGAGTTTTGGAAGATTTGTGGTTCTCAGGGCACGCAGTACATCAAGGGGTAGTAAGGCCATTCAATGTACAGGCAGAAGAGTTGGAACTGTTACAGCTGGACTTTCCTCCAGACATCCATATCCCTGTTCAGGTCCTGCTCCTCAGAAAAAGCTGCTATCCTATAGCGCCTAAATATGACCTGTATCCTCGTAGTTCCTAATATGTACTGTTCAGCACTTGAAAATCTGGTTTTGGATATTTTAAAAACTAATTCTTTTTCACCCCTGTGAGTTCTTGTTCTCATAGCTTCTTAATCATTCTCCTCTGCCTTGGCTTCCTGAAAGGAGCTCATCTGCTCTCTTGTGCTGGTTTCAGTCTGCTTTGAAACCACAAAACTCAGATTAGGCTCTTCAAAAGCTTTACCAGGCTTCAGGAACTCCTGAAGCAAATCTGGGCCCGTTTTCATGCAAATCCAAATACCTTTTATGGTTTCGTTTCAACTTGACATTTTGATTTTGAGATTTTGAGTTGCTCAGACCCTACGGCTTTATGTGAAACCCAAAGGGCGTGAACTTACATGAACTGAAATGGAAAAATATTCAGATGAGCCCACTGAAGACTGAAACTATGTTCCCACAACTGTGCTTAATAAACTACTCTGTTTTTCTCTTGATTGAAGAAGTGGCAGCTACTATTCCACAGCTAGAAGCTGCAGGGAGGCAGAGTTTCCAGTTTATATATACTGAGTATATTAAATAGGGATCCTGGTAAATCACAGGTGGTTTGTACTGTTCCAACAAGGAAGTTGGTAAACACAGTACCTTCTCCATTCTCAGCATGACCTGAGTAGAGAGAAAATGAACGTCTTCCCCTTCCAGGGTGTGCTAGCACAGGGGTGGTGTAGGGTTTTGTGTTATAGTGGGTCGCTTAATCTATCACTGTGAAGTGTCCTCTACCTCCTCATGGCAGAGAGCAGCGCTGTGCCAGCCTAACTCCCGTTGTGGTGTGGTAGTCTATGCACTGATCTGGCTGAATGCTTCCAGTGTTGTGCTTTTTTCCAACATGTGGTGGCTGTGCTGGCTAGCCATAGGTGGCCTGACAGAGCACACTGACCCTCTGCTGAATCCCATGTGTAATGAAGTCATCACCTCCAACACAAACAGCCCAGGACATGTGTTGCTGATGGCAAGTGGATGCACCAAGGCATTGTGGATGCATTGTGGGTCAGCACCATCTCTCTCCTCTGCTCTCGACTCCTACCTTGCCAAGGGTCACCAGCCTGTGAGTATTGCCCCATGGAGATGTGGACAGGAAGGGAGAGGAAGAACAGGAAGAGGAGGTACTCCTTGACTCAGGTATAGGCAGGGCCACTGGCAGGAGAGAGATCAGTATGTGCTTCAGGCAAGCTTTACCAAACAACCAGAGACCTGGCTGTCATAGTAGTAGCCAGTGTGGCCCAAACAGATTTAGACTTGGCTACTCTATGCAAAGAGCCATACCCCCAGCAAAACTTCCTTCTCATCTGTGATGACAAGCAACATACAATGTTTCCAAATCTGTTTGGGTCTTTCTGAGAGCACAAGCTCACATCACTTCCCAGCTTGAGTTGTACGCATATCACAAAGGGAAATGCAGTTTGCTGGGTTCTGGTGCCCTGTGCTGTCATGGTGTCTCATTTGACATAAGAAGCAATACTGAGGTCTGTGCTGGAAATTGCATATCCTGTGTTACCAGTCTTGTGACTCAAAAACTGCAAGGCCCTGGTACCATAAAAGATTTTAGAAATTATGGGTGTTCTTATAGTGTTCTTGTTCCTGAGTTTTTCTCTGCAACTCTGAATGACAGCAACTTTTTTCCATGCCATTTTAATTCAGCTTGTCAGCCTGGTACATCCATTGACATCTGGAGATTGGTTTTCCAATGAAGCCTCCATACATGAGGGGAGCTTGGCACCCCAAATTTCTGCTCTATCCTTTTTTCACTCCTGTTGAGACAGGAAAGTCCACCCTGGGTGCTGCAGCGCATAGTGCCTCCTTTCCCACTCATGCTGAAAGCCAGTGGGCTTTCAGATGGTTTCTTAATGCTTTAAAAAAAAGTTCTGGACTTATTCCTGCCTATTCTGCTTCTGCCCCTCAAGTTTCAAGCACAGAAAGATATGGTAGGCCCCGTTAAATGAAACAAAGAAACAAATGATAGTGGGGTTTTTTTGTGGGTTTTTTTTGTGGTTTTTTTTTTTTGTGTGTTTTGGTTTTTTTCTTTAAAAAAAATAAAAATACCCCAAACTCTCATTGGCACAGGTGTTCTCAAGCTCTGACAGGGAAAGCCCATAGCCTGTGTATACATGCAGATGGTGGTATATGACCTTTGGGCACCATGTTCCCCTTGAGACATTACTGACTCAAGACTCAGTATGTATAGAAGTGAAGGTCTTGCCCTTTCAAAGGCTGGTTCTGATTTTATACATCTGTGTCTATGGGAGAAGCAAGCTAATCCGCACCTAGGAAAATGAAGCCTTTTGAAATGAAGCTTTTAAAACCATCAGTTAAGACATTTATGTTAATTAAAAGATTAATATAATTTATTTAAAGAGCATGTACATCAGGGCAGTCTTTAGGGATGTGCTATCTGCAGTTTACATATGGTTTACTCAGTAAAAATACCATATGTACAGTGAAGCAAAGAAGGTGGTGAGGTTAATCATGGGTGGAGTGAAGCAAGTTGTCCTCATTAGCTGTCTTGTGGTAAAAAGCACAGTGATCTTATGTCCTCTAGGATTTTACTATGGGTTTGCTAACGCTTGGTAACTAGCTTGTTTTTGTGTTCTCTTTCAGTCCATCCTCATCAACTTCTCCTGCACTATAGGCCTTGTTTCTGTGAATTACCTGACTTACACAACCATAAGTTCTCCACAGTAAGTTGTAGCTTGGAAACTGAACCCAGGCATTATGTAGTTATTTAGCAGATTTTTTTTTTTAATCTCTCCACATCACTCTGAGAATTTTCCCTGGGCCAACTTAACCTACCAGCCCTTTCTTTGGGCTGTTGTCACTCTAACAACATAAGTTTACATAGTTTCCTAGCAAGCTGGCATGGCTTTTCTTAGCAAGCAAGGGTTAAAAAAATTAAACCAACAGTCTTCCATGGCATGTGGACAAAAGTACTCACTGGTGTCTCTCTAGCATTTTCTTACCTTTACTTTGAACAGACCTGAGTAATAATTGTAGCCTGCCTTTCTTTCTTAAAGATTTACAGACTCCACATAGATAGAGAGGACAGGGAAGGCTGTGCTTGTTTTACTTTCTTGTAGACGTATGACAAAGGGTGAACTTCCTTAAGAGTATTTGTCAGTCTTTCACTTCTATTACTGTGTTTGACTCTTATGCTGAAAATGTTTATTGGGATATCTTTTATTGTTCAAAGATTCCTCTAGAGAAGAGGGCCATTAACTCTGACTGCTCCTTCTTTTATAAATATCAGCCTGTTCATCAAAGCTGCTTTGCATCCTGAAAGCTTGGTGAAACATCAAACCCCCTCTGAACAGTTACTACAAAAATGTGACAAATAGCAGAAACTAGGAGGATTTTAGACATGCCTGATTGTCATTAGTAATGCCAGTCATTGTCTTTTGCCATGACCAAAATGGTGACACTTTGGAAGTCACGGAGGTGATTTCTGGCAGAAGAATGTCTGTTGAGGATTGGCCCATCTGTGGTATTCAATTTAAATAGGTCTGCAGGATAGTTAACTTGAGTTTTATTTTCCTTTAAGCAGAACTTGCTGAGTTTCCTACAGGCTCATCAACTTGAGCATGCTATGATTTTGCTAGAGGAAAGCGTGGTGCTTGGCAGTTTTGAGTTGGTCTCACACTTTCCTTTGGGTGGCTGAGCCTTATAGGGTTAAAGCTTATTAAGTCAAAGTAACGTTTCCCAGCTTCTCTCACAATATAAATTGCAGGGGTGCTTTTCTGTGTAGTGTTTTAAAAAAAAAAAAAAACTAAAACAAAACCTAAAAACTTAAAAATGCTGTGCATGTAAACCACCATGTGATCATTTTGCATTGGCATGACTGGTTGTAAAAAGGTGCATAACAGTGCAACATTGGTCCATCTGGAGTGTTTTGCTTTTCTATAAAGCCTTCTTATTAACATTTGGGTGGAGCTTTGTAACAAATCAGGATGGGTTCTGCTGCCAAATGAATTGGATGACTTTCAGAAGAGTAGCCAGAAGGGGTGGCTGTCTAGGTTTGTTTCAGGAGGAGAGGTAATAAGCTGATAAATATGGCCCCAGTGTCTGGGAATTAAGAAATAATGATGAATAAGTGTTAAAAAGACAAAGCACATGCACCTTTTTTAGAATACACAATTTAGGTGGCTTGCTTTAGCAGGGGTGTTGGACTAAATGATCTTTCAAGATCCCTTTCAACCCTTAAGATTCTGTGATTCTGTGACTTTGTTTTGAGAGGCAAGAGCTCATTCTTTGAAGGCTTTGGTCATCTCAAAACAATGCTATGCCTCTGAGTGACATTTTATCTCTAGAAGAGGCTGACGTACTTCTCGACAGTGCTCAGAAAGCTTAAGGAATATTTAGATTTGAAATTAGCTTTCATCTCCACACAGCAGATTGGTTTCTGTTTAGAGTTTTATTGTGATTTTGTTGTTTGTGGGTGCAACAAGAGGCTGGAGATGTTTATTTCTTGTGAAGATTCTGCACATCCTGTGACAGTTTATTATAGCTGGCCTATCTGCATTTTCTGAGCAAATTAGAAGGGCCTGGAAAAACAATAAACCACTGAAACAGTTGCTAGGGTAGTAGATGGAAGTCTATAGCCTTTGAAAATGGAAAATAAAAACTTTCAGACAGCAGTGGAAAGCATGCATCAGCTGAAACAGAAGAACATTCAGCTCTACATTTGGTTCCCAAAAACTGCTTACTTATGAAACCTACTGGGTCTCGTTTCTCTCTCTCTGCTCCCCACAAGTACTTCAGTTTTCACTGATGGGACAGCTGCAAAGGAATGGAGCTCACTTAGGTTGATATGGTAGATAATCAAACCTCTTTATCTGCCAAGGGCTGTCCTGTGTTACCAGGGAACACAGTCTTTTATTGCAATGCAAATGTTAGCACAAGTTTGAAAAAAACCATATGAATGGTGTCACCTTACCACAGGCATTCATTTTTCTGGAAATTTTGGGGTTTTTTAAAATTTAGTTCTGTTTTTTTTAAGGTTCAACACTGGATTCAATTTCTTTTAGCTGACTTATACAAGTATCTCTGGCTCAAATTTCCAGACATTATTTTTTTAGGGGATGAGTGTTGAGGAGAGAAGAAAAGTCATCTGGTTCTTGGATTAAGTTAAGCTGCTGGGCTTGACATGGCACAGTGTTAGTCTGAGGTGGGCTCTGACACTCGGATGTATCTCCTCCATGTTCTAAAGCACCTATACACCCCTTGTCATCCTGCTGGTAGCAAAGGCCTTTTCCGAATGAATGTTCTTTAAAGAAAACTGATTTGAAAGTAGATCTGTTCCATGTTGTGTAGAAGGACCATGGCTTCAGATCCTCTTCATAGATTCAAGGTAGTCAGGTTCCACTATCTTGGTTATACAATCAGTACTGAGTCCTTCCCCCATCCCTGTGCTAAAATGACAGGGCACAACAAAACAAATATACAACTGGGTAGTTTCATTCTCAAAAGCACCCTGGCATTTAATTAACAGCAACAGGAAATGAAGCCCACCCCATGAAGCAGAACTAGTCTCTGTTTCAGTGGAAACTCAGGTGGTGTGTGCTCTCAGAAGTTCCTGCCACTGACCTGCTCTGCTGTGCTGGTGCATACCTACCACACACAACTGTGTCACAAAATGCTTTGCTGTAACCCCCTTCCAAAACAGGTAAAATCTGTTTCCCTACAGCTCTGTATCTGTTGATTTGCTGTGTTGGGGCCTTGGACGGAGCAGGCACCAACTGACATTACTCCTATGCTGCAGGTTAGAGTCCAGAGGACTCCTGTGCCTGGCTGGGGGTGGCTCTGTGCTGCCTCCCTCAGCTAGGGGCACCTGGGGAATGCCAGTCTCACTCCTATTGTCTCCCTGGGAAAATTCTAGGAAATTTACTGTATTTGTAAGCTTGTTGCTGGTGAAATTTGTCTGTGTTTGGTGATTAGGCAGCAGGAGGATGGATGGGAACAGAAATGTAAAGAGGCCCAGAGACAGCTCATGGTTGCATAAACCTCATTTCCTTAGAAAATGAAATGAAAATGGGCCAAATACAATAGGAATGTTTTCTGGGTTTTGTTGTGTGGTGTTTTTTATTTGGTTTTGGTGTGGTGGTTTTTTTGTTTGTTTGTTTGGATGATTGTTTTTTTTTTTTTCCCCAGCATGTAGGTCTCTTGATTTACAAGACCACCCAATTCTGTCCCTGTCAGCATGATCTGAGTTTGTAAGCTACTAACCAAGAATGTCTCAGTGATGAGAACTGACAATGTGTTCAGGGAGCCACTTACTTTCAGTAAGCCAGTAGCCACCACTTGGATTTCACAGAGGTAAGATGTGGTGGCCTCACAAACCGTCTACCTTCTGTGTTGCATCTATGCCGGTGTCCATCAGCACAGCCATGCACATGCGACGTGGATGGAGTGTGATGGAGCCTCTGTGACCAACTACACAGAGATAATCAGCTTGGACAAAACCAATCTTTGCTCTACAAAGTGCACAGAAGCTGCTAGATAGGCAAACCTTTGAAGTTTGTTTGCTGCCCAGCCCTCAGTATGCTTGTTTGACCACGTCACTTAACATAAATAAGAGATGATGATGTTTTGTCTTGAAAATATTTCCATAGCAAAGCAGCTTCTGTTGGAGCAATGGCAAGATGACACTGAGAATCAATGAGGAGTCAGCCATGGTGCCCCTAAATGCTGCTGTGATGTGGGTGGCCCTGCTGGGAAGGAGCAGGGGTGCAGAAGAGGCCAGACTTACAGGGACAGGTAGTTGCTCCAGGCAAGTCAGCTTTTGTTTGCCTGACTGTTCAGCAAGCTGTCTTTCTTTCAGATGAATACCTGGATCTATGTGTGGCTGCAAGCAGTTATTTCCATAGTCAGTGTGCTATTATTTATTGATCATTATTCATATTTTTATTTTCAGAACACCTCAGAGATTACAAAAGGAGAAGTAATGCTGACCTGACAAAACAATTTTAATGAATCATGAACATTGGAACGAAACTGTTTGCAAACAACTGCCGGGGTAAAAGCTTCTTTGACATCCCTGTGGTGGAAGAAACTGAATGACTAACACATTCTTGGGAATCGGACTGCCCCACAAATGAATGACAGGCAGAAAAATATTTGCAAAATATTTCATTTTTTTTCAGTAATTCATTTTAAATGTCTCTAGTGCCCTGCTTTATAAAACAGCTGTAAGCCAAATTGTATTAACACTTTCAAAGGATTTTTTTAAGGACACAAGCAGTCTATTATGTTAATTCAGCAAAAGAACAAAAAAGTGTATTTCATGGTGCCTAGGGCTTGTGTAATGGTGCCTTTAACACCACTACAGCTTCTACAACAGCTGTAGTTTAACTGTACCAAGTAAAGCTACAGTCCTCCTCCAGCAGATACCTATACCATAGACTCTGCAGCACTATGTGAAGTTTGCTGGTGGAGGCAGGGAAATAGTTCTGCACAAGGTTTTCAGCAAGGAACTAAATCTTTACATCTTCATTTCCTTGTTTCCAGAAAAATATTCAAAGTGCTATTCTCATTTTTCTGTCTTAGGAGACAGAAGATTCAAGTAAAATAAAATAGTACTTTCTGGTACAAAGAATACTTTCTTCTGTAGCCCAGGTTCAGTTATCATTTTGAGCATGTTGTTGAGGTGAACAATATAAATGCTTTAATTCAAAACTCTTGCTGAAAGCCTTTGCTGAATGACTGAGGGTGCATACAACATGATGTTAAGAAGCTTTTCTGTGCTGTGGTTGCCCCCCACCATATTTCAGCTGCCAAAACACCACCAGTGTGTAGAGCACTGTCACCAGCTGTGCTTCACTGGTGGTGGGTATAAAATGTGTAAATTTTATGTATTGAGAGTTGCAAGTTATTTCACAATGCCTCCTCTGCTCACCTTCCTTGCTCCTTTTCCATCTGAAAGGCAGATGTCCAGGCTGTTGGACTGTATAACAGAGGCCACCTGTTAAGAGCTCTCCCTGCCTTAATTAATGGAATTAGGACTGGCATGGGGTGGAACAGAGTAAGCTGGAGCAAGATTAGTAACTGTCTCTAAATCTATTTGATTTTCTTGTAAAATAAAAAAAGTTGAGGGAACTGGGATCTGTAGCACTGCCTATTGGATATGATTACTTTGGTGTACATAGAGCAGTGATAATCTAGCTGAGAATCAGACACAGAAGGTCTTTCTTCAGTCGAACAATAGTCCCCTTAATTCACACCGCTGATGATTATGTTGTGGGCTGATCTAACCTTATTACCTTTTAACAGGGGATAATGGCATAGATTAGATCCTTTTGTATGAGATTGTATACACCATTAAGGTTGTGTAGTGGTTGATTTGGGTTTTTTAGCTTTGCATAATTCACATCTATTTTACTTTTTACATATATTTTACTTTTTACATCTATTTTATTATTTTACTTTTCTCATATGAAAGTTCAAATGAATATTGCTGGGAGCACAGCAAGAGAAAATATTTGGGTAATATTTAAGAAATGAATGATATTGCAAAACTCCTACATTTACAACTGAAATGAAAGATTTTTGTTTTTCACACTTCTCCTTTAGACAAAACCCAGCAATCTCAATTCACATCACCATGAGTTGTCCTGAGGACAATGGGCAAATGGGCTCTTCAGCATAAAACCCACAAATGCTTTCCTTGAAGAGGAATAAGATCAGGGGGTTTGGGAGAAAGCATTTGGAAAAGCCTCTCTTATTGGTTTCTCCCGATGAGAATCCAGGCCATAGGCCGAAACTACTGTTTGTTCTCAGGCTAAATAAAAGTCTCAAGAGGGCAACTGTTTTTGGACCTTGTAACCATACACTTGTCTTGAGTACCCTGTCAGCATTTTTGTGTTGGGCTGAGGGCAGGAGGGGCTGTTCTGGCAGTGGGTATTGCAACACCTCCAGTGTCACACACCAATATCAGGGTTAAGTTGCTTTATGCCCTTTACATTCCTTTCTGGAAAGCGAATGTTGCAGTGAAGGTTATAATAACATGGTGGGGTTTTCAGTTTGGCACAGACTTATCTCTGCTGTTCATCACCAGATCACCTAATCTTCCAACTTCTACCTATGATCACATCACATTGACTTCACTGTTTTGATTCCTTTTGAAACAACACAGCTCTTCACATTGAGCTCTTGAAGCAGGGAGCAGAAGAAAAGGCATTTAGAAACTACTTCACAGAATCACAGAATGTTAAAGGTTGGAAGTAACCTTGAAAGATCATCTAGTCCAACCCCCCTGCCAGAGCATGACTTCCTAGGATCCTGGAGGGTTTTGAATGTCCCCACAGAAGGAGACTCAACAACCCATCTGGGCAGCCTGTTCCAGTGCTCTATCACTCTCACAGTGAAGAAGTGCTTCCTTGTATGTCTTTGGAACCTCTTATGTTCCAGCTTGTACCCATTGCCCCTTGTCCTGTCACTGGACATCACTGAGAAGAGCCTGGCTCCATGCTCCTGACACCTGCCCTTTATGTATTAGCAAACATTACTGAGGTCACTCCTCAGTCTCCTCCAAGCTGAAGAGCCCCAACTCCCTCAGCCTTCCATCATAAGGGAGATACTCCACTCCCTTAATCATCTTGGTGCCCCTGTGCTGAACTCACTCAAGCAGCTCCCTATCCTTCTTGAACTGAGGGGCCCAGAACTGCTTCTATCAAGCCCTCTGTGGTTTAACCAGCAAAACCTGTGGAGGCTGATGAGACACACTGTGAGCACTGGAAAGCTCAGCAAAATACTATTTAGTGAATATGCTTTTAGGCTGCCAGTCACCCTGTATGGGAAAGGTGGGTATAGGAGGTCTGGCTGTAGATGTGTCCCACTCGTAGTCTGCTCCTAAGACTTGGGTGAAGGGCTGCTACAGGAGAAGGGGCTCTAATGTGGCCCTTGTTAGTCCTGCACAGGCTGCACTTACACCTGTATGCCCATGCAGTGCTGGAATGTCTCTGTGCTGGAAGCTCAGAGCCCTGGAGTCAGTGACCTAGAGGAGCGCAAGTGAATGAGCAACCAGCATCTGCTGACCTCAAAGGAAGCTCTGGCACTGCTCTGACAAGGCACATCTGGACAGGTTGTGACCCATTGGCTCTTCAGTTAATTGCAACTCTTGTAAAACTTACAGCTATCCTCTTTGCTTCCCACTGTTAACAGGTGAAACACGTTTCTATTTATAGTGTTCTATAAATGGACTTCCTTGCCAAGGGCTTTCTATGTTTGTTGCAAACAGAGACTGAACAGTGGGGGTAAAAGTTACACTTCTGCTGCCTTTTATCCATGGCTTCCCACCTTTCTTTCTATTGACTCATTGCACAATGCATTTTTTGGACTAAAGTACACACTGGGTGAGGAATTAATCAGCCCAGGCTCTTTCCTCTATTATCTTACCTGCCAGGCAAATAGATGTCAAGCTGTGCAATCTAGTTTAGTTAGAAAGATCTGCTTTAAAAACAAACCCAACCGTAACAGCAGATCATCTGGACCATTTTGGCAGAAACAGGTTAGGAGCTGTCTCTGAGTGCTGTGATGTCATCAAGGTGGAGGAGACATGCTCTGCTCTCAGCTAAGCAGTCTCCTACTGTTTCTGTTAGACCTGACAACTGGCCTGCAGAAAACCTTGCTGCGTGACATACACTGATGTAAGAGATAGGAAGAGTTTTAATCAAAACTGTATTTGAATGGTCTTGTAGGCTTTGATGGTATCTAGTTGTCTGACAATCCACTTTTACACTCCTCAGGAGCATTTCAGAGGGAAAAGGGAGAGTTCTGCTTTGTCAGTCATATTCAGTAGTAAACGTGCCAACTGTAGGGAAGGTGGTGAGAAAAGATAGTGTATTTCATTAGGGAAAACACACTCAATGATGGGCCACAGACCCCTTGAAGCACCACAGTCCCGGTTACTGTACCACTGTGGGGGGATTGGATCCAGGCTTTCAAAACTCACAGATACCTCATCTCCTTGGGGCTTCTACCAGTGCTCCCATGTCACTTTCTGTGAGCCTTACCCTCAAAATTTGCCACATTTGAGGCTAATATCACTACTGGTGCCTGTGAGAGGGCTGCTGACAATCTACAGTCTTGGTGAAATTTGAAAGCCTTGGTGTCTGAGAGCCACGTAAAACTTCAAGACATTTCCCCCCAGGTCTTTCAGCTTGCTGGTATACAATTTTCCTAATGGATCAATAGACCTTTAACTAGACAGCTGATGGGGAACAAAATGCCTGAACTGGGGCTTTAGCAGTCTAGGAGGTTGGGTATTTTCTAGATAACTGCTGCTTGTTTTATGTCTTAGCCTGTCACCTCAATGGGGTGGTAGAGCTATGGGAAGGTACTCCCATGGGCCTTTGGATATATGTATTGTTGCCTTTGCAGATTTCAGTGCCTATGCAAAACCAGATCTGCTCCCAAGTCTGTGCCTGAGACAGGGCTCCAGAAACACCACTATATGCTTGGACTTAGGACAGATAGGCTCCCTACAGACTCTTGGTTAGGGATAGATGCTAGGGATCATGACAAACTCCCTACTGACTCCTAAATGGGACCTCCTATCCCAGCTTTGGTGTTACAGGTGCTGTTACAATGGACAGGATCATTTTGGTTGCTTGATTTGCTTGCATTTGTGTTCTGCAAAGCCATGGCTTTCCCTTTGAAGTACTTGGGTGGACAGCACTTACGATTTCAACCAACAAAAAAAAAGAAAATTGTTGCACTCAGGCACGAATAGCAAAGAGCTTAGCCAGGGCATGACCAGACCTGTGATGCTGAATAATGTAAGTTAGAATGTTGTATGTGTCAGAGTGATAAACCAGACTAACCCAAACCAAACAAAGTATCTGATAAGATAAATAAACAGAAGCTCTCTACTAGAATCCAGATAGTATTTAGGAGTCCCAGACAATGCTGTTGGCCCCAGACCCTTTTCACTTTTCTCCTTTAGCTGCTAATGTATGTAGGGAAGAGGGAAGACCTGTGCCCTTTTTCTTCATAGCCATTTTACTGCTCTGAGACAGAGTAAGATAACTGCTTCTAACTGCCACTGTCCCACTGTCCATGAGGAATGGCAGCAGGAGCAGGGTGGGGATGATCTGGGACAGGATGAAGTGAGAAGGAGGAGGCAGGATGACTGCAGAGTCACTTGGTGCCAGGGCCAGCTCTTGGAGGGCTGGAGACAAAGAAGAGAGCTGAAACCTTCTTCTTCCCTCCTTGCTTGGTCCCTGCTGGGTTTTGTGGAGAGCATGGGTTTGAGGCTGGTGTTCCTGCCTGCGTATCTCTCCCCTTGCAAGCACAGACACACCAGCACCATGAGTGCCAGTGCATATCTCTAACATGGCCCCATTTGCACCAGCATCTTACAGACCTCTCAACCCTGGGCACCGCTGGCATCCCACTGCTCCTTGCCAGTTTCTTTCTTCCTTAGACTCTTCTTATCTATCCTCTGGAAGGTGTATAGCCATCTTACATATCCGTTTCTCTTGGTCGCTTCAGGATTTTGTGCAATTTGGCTCCTTTGAAAAAGATTTTGAAAGGCTGTGAGTGTGCAAATATCTCCTGTTGTATTTCAGCTACAGCCTCTGTATGCAGCAACGATGTGCTAGGCACAGCTTCTGCTTTTAAAAAATAAACTGACTACCTGTAGGCAAACAGCTATGCTGGCATGTAGAAGATATCAGTGAGATCCACATATACTGCTCAATTGCCTGCCTTGCCCTCTTGTAAAGATATTTCCTTGTTTTGCATATTTGGGTATCTGTCCTGTATCAGTGGAAGTGCCTCACAGCATGTTTATGAACACCTCCCATTCACACGAGTGGCATTCAATCAGGAAACAGAAGCAATACTGGGCAATATAGTTAATCGGGTCACAATGCAAGTTGTATGTATGCCATTGACAAAAATTTACAAACAGACCAAAGACTAAATATTTTTCACAGGCATTATTATTAATATGATTATTATTATTATCTTTATTACTTCATATTTCTGAGTAATGATTATGCAGCAAGAAATTAATAAGAGCAGGATAAGGAAAATGGAATAATGTGCAAAATTTTCTCAGAACAGATCATAAAAACATGTCTCAGCCTAGGATGTAGTGATTAGTATACAGCACCTAGAACAGATGTAAGAAAGTGATCTGTGGCATGACTATAATATTTGGCAAATCCAGGCCAAACCCATGATAATGCTCAGTCTCCATCTGACCAGGGACACGTGAAACAGGAAGGAGAGAATGAGGGCAACAGCGACCAGTCAGCCTTAACCCAAGCTTCATTTGGCTTTAGATAAAAGTGCTGATGTCAACAGTGTGCAAGATGATCTACTCATATTTTTAGTTTTGCTTTCACAAAAGTTAGGTAAGCCGTTGGTTTTGAAGGTGGTAGTAAACCATCAGCTTACAGCTCCACTCACAGCAGGGACCACAGTTCAGTTCGTTCTAACATTAAAAAAACAGAGGCTCAAAATCTGTTTGGATGCCTGATTGATCTGAAAAGGGAAGAAAAAAAAAAAGGAAAAAAATAATATCAATCCTCATTCTAGTGTAGATGTCTTCAGAAATCGAAAGAAATAGGATCGAAGGTATTGGACCAAGATGACTTTGTGTTCTATTAATTTGTCACCTTTACTACAATATAGCATTTTCTATTTGAGCTTGTAGTTTCCTTGAGCTGCCAGGAATAGAAAGTAATGTATTCCTATCCATTTTGTATCCTTTTGAAAGTGATCCAGACCACAATGAAGTAATTTTGGTAACATGATACAGATATTTCCAAACAAGCTGTTGTTATGCTATCTTCAGTCACTGATTTAGTTCTTAATAAAATGTCAGAAACTATTAACCTACTGTGAATGTGTATACTGGAGTTACCAATGTAGTATTTGGCTTAGAATATTTGAATTTATTTGATTTTTTTTAAACAATGGTGTGAAGTTACAGCCAGTACAGCAAGGACAATGTCTTTAACTGTGCATTTCCTGTCCTTTTGGTGTGTGTATTTTATCTGTGATGTGTGAAGGAAACTGTCTCACATAGCAACTGCAAGTGATGTTTATTTATTCTGGGATGAGGGGGTGGAAAAAAGTGTCTGAGTCAGCTTTCTCAAAATTTAGGTGTGTTCAGAAGCAGAGTTTTTCATCCCTGTGACTGTATATGAGACCACTCACATTCATTTACCTCTGGGCAGAAGCGTGAAAAACACCTATATTTTTAACCTGGTTTGTCACTGGTCAAAATGATAAAATCTTTTCTTTCCACAAGCTTTAGCTTACTAGCTTGATCTCTCCCCGGGCATTATGCCTATTATTACTAAGACACACAGAGAAAATAATTGTTCCACACCTCTCTGGGATTGCCCATGTAGGGTTTGTCAGGCTGCGTAATCAAGGCTGATGCTTACTCTTAAAGTTTGGTTGCAGCTGGTGTTGCAAAAAGCACAGCTGATGCTCTTCCTGAGCAAGCAACCTCTGTCTGGGGGTGGTCTTGTATACCTCAGAGGAGTCTCATCCAAAATCCAGCTGTGACTAACTCAGCAGTTCTGACCTGGCAGTTCCTGTGGATAGAGAAGGTGCTGGTGGTGTTGAGGGCTGGGGCCATGAACCCCACATGGCGCTGGTCTTCCTTTGCACAAGAAATCCCTACTTCAGGCCAGGTGTTGGGGGAGATAGGCTTGGTGGGTAGGAGGTGTAGGTACCCACAGCTAGTGGGAGGGCTGGATACTGGACACTTCTTCCTATCTGTGCTTGGCCCAAGGAAAAGGCCCAGCACTGTTGCCTCACCAAATATGTCATTATTCTGGAGGAGGCTGAGCTAAAGGCTTGGAAAACACCTTCTCATTTTGGCATGACTCATCCCTGTGCTTGGAGTTCTTAATGTTATGAGGGAATGAAATGAAATGAAAACAAACTGAACCTCGATCACTGCCATCCAAAATAAATGGGGATGTGGGGGTGTCAATCCCTCTTGTGTTTTTGCAGAACCCTCCAGTTGAGGCTGGGAGGGAGGAATTAACCCCACTTGTGCCAAACTGCCCTGTTGACCCTGCCAGACATGAGTGAGAAGAAGGGAGATGCTCCCCTGGGGTTGTGTTCCCATGCTGCTGCCTCACCATGCCAACCAGTGCTGTGTCCAACTGAGTTCTGTGCACTGACTCCAATGGTGTACCTGCAAATGCAGGGCAAGCTCCACACTAAATCCCAATACAATCCTACCAAGGCCATATGGGGCCCTCCTCTCTCCCTTCCTTTGTTCTACCTGCAAGCACTGTGACTCCTGTGCAACTCTTCTCTCCTCCAGCTCTCTCCTGGGACATTGGTGTAGCACTGTATGGAACATAAGAACAATGCTATGATTTTTATGATAAGATGATGGTAATGGGGCTCAGCAGTCTTGTCAGGTAGAGGTGTGATACTCCCACAGCGTTTCTTTGCTGTAGTCACTCCAAGGAGTGACAGCTGGTTTTGCTTAGACTGAATTGGGTGACAGATCCAAACCACCACACTCCCTTTTGGAGCAAGAAGAGGGAATATTGCTGTTGACTCCCAAAATGTGATAAGGTTGTATATGTGCTATGAGTTTCCTGACATCTGGCAATGCAGCAGGGGAAAGCATTGCACCTAATCTGTCACAGCCTCTTGGTGTCCTGAAATCCCAGAGATGTCCACCCTGCCTGCACAGAGAAGTTCAGACTGAGCCATCCTTGCGCTCTCACAGGTGACACCTCCCAGGCCACATCTTCCAGGTAGAAATACAACTGTTTCAGTTCTGTATATGTAACATTTATCCCTTTCCTTTCCTTGCCTTGCCTTTCTTTTTTTCCAAAGATAAGTTACTATTTTAAACATAATGAGTTTAGGTGTTACTTTATCTATTTTTCTCCCTGAGTTACTCCATTTCCACAGGTACAGATAATGAAAAGCTACTGATGGCAGCAGCTCTGTGCATCAGCATAAAAGACAGAGCCCAGAGGTGTTCAAGAGGCCAGAAGACTGTGTAGAAAGACAGGTACCACCTTAGTTTACTAAGTTATCTACTGAAGTTGTGGTTCATTGGTGAATGATTACTGTTGTGAAGCAAATGAGTGTGCAACTGAGAATAATGAAATACTTGAAGGAGATCTTAGAATATGAGGCAACTGCCAGCAGCATGGAGAGCAAAGTCCCAGGCAAAGAGCTCACTTTCACATGTGTTTTGACAGAAGACTAGACAAATGTGTCTGAAAAAGTATTTGAGAAAGTATTAACAGTGCAAAGTTGGCATTGCATGTTTGTTGATTGATTATCCCTGGAAGTTTGTTTAAAGGCAAATAAACAATGTAAATAAATATCTGAGAGCCACACAACAACTGTTAGATGGGCAATGCTCTTTTCCTCCAAGCTGCCTTCCAGGAAAGTGCACAAGGTGACCCAAGAAGGAGTTTCCACTTCTGTGCTTTTTAATGACTGTGTCAGTGTTTGAGCCGAACTGAAGAAATTAATACTGGAAGCAAAATCACAATGTCCTTGGCTTTTTGTCAACCACTGCTATGTGTGTCTGGTTCGCTGTTCCCAGCCCTTCTCCTAGATTCAGGGTTTTGCTGGCCAGGAGGTGTGAGAGATCTGCCAGGAGCTTGGTGGTGAGGAGCAGGCATGGGAGCATGTAACGGAAGACTTGCCCATGTGGCATTCAGGGCATGCCACACTGTCTGGCAGTGGCCAGGGAGCCTTTGGCTTTCACACTACTGGCAATTCACACTGCTGAGAGGAAAGAGGCAGTGCGGGCAGATGTCTCTTTCTGCTAATTGTGTGGTTGAGGTTTTAGAAAAGTGAATAGACCTTGTGACAAGGAGTACTGGAAAATGCTTACACATGATGGCTTGTTCCAGTTAATAGCAGAGCTTTTTGATATCAGGGCAGGCATGAGCACTTCGTAGCATCGAATTTAAGATTAAAGGGCTAATTTAGTTGTCCTGTGCTAGGGCTTGTGCTTCTGTGCATGTACTGATCAACATCAGTTTTCATGCTGGCTGACTCACAGCTCCTAAACAAACAGGGTGATGTGGGCTTGGTTATTTTTTTTTTTCTACTATTCCTCTACCCTTGGCTAGGATGTCCAAGCAGTAATGTGGGAAAACATCTAGAACCTCAGCATTATGTTTCTCGGGGCAGTTTTCTAGTAATTGGACAATTCTTATGGGCTAGAAAAACAAATTCTGTATTTGTAGTAATTCTAGGTGTTGATGTTTGACTTATATATACTTTTTCTCATTCACATTTGTGTTTAGCTCTGGACTTTGTCAGTGCTGAGTGTATATCCCACAATGTTATCATAATCCAGTATTTCTAGCATGAACACACAGACTCAGACAAATTAGCAGTTAAGCTTCTAAAATTTTGAGACTGATTTAATATTTTTACACACTCAGGTTTCACTTGCCTTTGATTTTCATTCTTAGAAGATACCTGCTTTGAAGCACTTCTGAGTTCTGGGAACTTAATTTTGTTTTAATGAGAGTCCACATTGTCTTAATTGCATGATACTTGGCAGTGTTAGGAAAAATAGTAAAAATCATGAGACCTTTGATACTTGCCAGAGGTGTATTAGAACATGTGGGTATTTTTTTTGTGTGCCTTATTTTCCAGCCCAGATTTTAGATGTGGCTGACTATTAATGCTTTCTAGTTAGTGGACTTGAGCTTTAGTCATAAGTACCTTTGTTTTTTATATCTGATACAACACATGATGCTTGAAAGTTCTGTTTATTTTTTAAGGAAGATACAAAAAACTGCCTTGTCATAGCTGATTGTCTTGGTATTTATCATTATGATATTAAGCCCTGTCAATTTGTTTAATATGTGTGCGTGAGTATATGTGGTGTTGGTACACATCACTGCTAGCAAATTTCCCAAGCAAAGCTAATTACTCTGACCATTAATTCAAAGCCTCAGAGATGGGAGAAGGCAGAAATGGTAGTTAACAATGGACTAAAGAGCTTGTGCCATTTGTATTATAACTGTATGTGTCAAGAAACAGGTATATTTTGGGGTACATACACTTGGAGAGGGATTCTATGTCTACTGGAGTAAATGGGCTTGGTTTTGTTGACTCTAGAAAAACAGGGTACAGTTTGTGGAGGCTAACACACTTCCAGCTCAGATAAAATGGCACCATCTGTAAAGGCATGAGATTTTTCTGGAGAACCAAGTATTTATAGGCTTGCTTTCCCATTATTCCACTGTTATTCCTATTTGCTAGTAAGTCACAAGTAAACTTTTCTTCTGCTTTAAATGAAGCAGGGGTGAATGATGCTAAATGGATCAACTGCGTCTCATCAGGAGGGGAAGGCAGAAGTGGGGCTGAGGAAGCTGGAAAAGGCTGTGAGTATTTGCATGAATATGCAGTAAAATGAGGAATCACCTGGGAAGAATGGCTGAGTGGGCTCTGAGGCACTTCCTTTCAGGTATAAAAGGCCTGGAAATGGCTTGGATTATTTTTGGTTTCTTGTTTGGAGGTGATGAAGATAGAAAGCTGTAATGGGATCTGTTCCCTATGACCATGGCCAAGAAGGTGCTTATATGTTGATTCTCTCATAGGCTCTGAGAGCAGATGGCAACAAAAAAGCCAACGAAAACCAGGTAGGGTTATTCCTCATTTCTAAAAACATTCTCTAGGAAGCAAATACCTCTATTTTTGGTGCTGATGCTGTTCTTGCTGATGTTTGTGATAATTCAGTGAGGGTTTGCTTACTTATTTTTGAGGTTTTTCTGAATCATGTGTGTCAACTCAACTGCAGTTTATTTAATGCCCTTGTTTATTCTAAGCCTTGCATGATGAGGTAAATTAATTAATATTAGTATGTCTTTTAAAGGAATATTTGTTAATTAATTTGAGCTGCTTCTGTTATTTGCCTGTACCCACTGAAGTGGTAGTTTCAGAGAGATATAGAGATAACTGTTGTCACTGGGCAACTATGATTTTATTTGCTTTTGACAAAAAGTTTTGCTTTAAAAGGTTATTTGTATTCTAGGCCTTGCTTTTGTGTTTTTTTTTTAATTAAAAAAGTACTCTTAATATGCCTTAATTAACACTTGGTATGAGCCCAGGGAGAGAAAAGCCTTTTTGTAGTTGTGATTCAAGGTAGTGAGTTGAACTAGGCAGCTTGTCAACTTGCAGACAGGAGCACTGAGCCCCAAAATCCCTTTAATTTGACGAGTTATTAGGTCCACAGATCTGCAAATAAATCTTTTGGGTCTAGGCACTGAAGATCTGTGTAAGATAGACCTATTTCAGTGCTACTTGGTTACAATTACCAGGTATTTCTGAGCAGAATACTTGGCTTTCTATTACTTTGTCTCTTATCAAAAGCATGTAACCTTGGTATACAAGACTTGCCATAGTTTAAGAGAACAGTTTTTTTTTGCCTCTGCTTATGAAGGTGACTGTTCTTTCCCCTCTCACAGGTGCTTTTCCTCCCTTCTTCAGTGTCAACTCTGCTGCTGCTCTTTGCTTGCCTGAGGCTGTCTACATTACTGTATGAATACAATCTCAGCCTGAAATCCAAGCTAAGATATAAACATAACAGCAAGCAGCAGAACTGTTGTGGCTTTCTAATTTTTTTTGCCTGTGTTGTCATCTTCTGGAGAAATCACACTTGTGTTTAGCATCTTGTTTGAATGGCTGAGGTCACCTGCCGGGGTGGGATAACCCTATGAAGGAAAGGAAGGGTAGGATTACTAACCACAGCTCTCCTGTTGAAGCCCTTGGGAGTAACAACACACTAGCAGAAAGGCCTGGATATGTGTGTGTGCTGCTGCCCAGCAGCGGGGACAGGATGCTTTAATGTTAGGTGCTGGTGCCCCATGTCAGCACCAGAAGGGAGGTTCCCTTGTGCCAGACTGGCATCATCATAAGCATGGTGGCCATGGTCCTCTGGGAGCCCTTTGGTTTCTGTTTTCCTCCCTCCTCACCTCTTCATGGAGCCCAGACTGGAAGCTGGTTGCACCATCCTTGACCGATACTTGTGAAAGACTCACTGTGGTGTATACAGGAGTTGTTTGGGAGCAAGGGCAAGCCTGGGGCAGTGAAATCAGCATACTTGTTGTTGCAACACCTCCTGTGCAGCCCTGGTTTCAATTCTTGCACTCCTCCCCTTCTCACTGATGAACACTGTAGGAATGCACGTAGCCAAAGTCTCTGGTTTTCTATTTAAATTTTCTCTTTTCTTGACTCTTTGAATAAAAGAAGCTAAAGAGATACACAGTATTCTGGGCTCCAAAATAAGATGACACTGTGTCACTGTAGCATTTTCAGAAATGATCTATGGATTTCTAAGTTTTCCTGAGAGCCCAGTTAGAGGGAGTTTCTTTTCAGGGAACAGATAATCAGCTTCTACAGCTCATGTCACTCTAAGATACATGGAGGAACAGTGAAATCATTAGCTGATCTTGAAAGCTTAGCTGAAAGATCTGAAGATCTGAAAGATCTGAAAGATCTGCTGTCCAAGACAATATGGAAAGTAAAAAGACAAATATGCTATAGTTCTGGTGAAGTCTACTAGGCAGAACAGAAATACAAATGACTTAAGTTAGTGGAAGCTGCCTTGAAAAGACAAACACAAATCATATGATGTATTCAACTTTCTGGTGATATCTTCCAAGATTATTCTGCTGTTAGTCTGATTTGGCTGATCAGCCAAAGTCAAGAGAAGGCTGGGATTTCAAAACCTGAATGGTGTTTTTGTGCTTGGGAATATCTTCAGCCATTTCTTAACTTAAATATTTGTCTTCTGTAACTTGGCTGTAATGTTTTCTTGCCTCGGTTAATGCTGTCATTGAAGTAATGATATTAAATTAGTCTTGATCCTATGATTTGCAGCAGGTTTTAATCCCAAAATGGGATGCTGTGTCAGCACAGAACACTGTGTATTGTAGATTGCAGGGTTGGAGTCTTCTCATTCACTTTCTTTTTACTATTTAAAGATAAAAAGCAAGTTGGGATCCTCTCTAAAACTAACAAAAATAGAGATAGCAAACATGATTATTTTTAGGGTTCAAGCTCAAAGATGTTGAAGGTCAAAAACATGCAACTGAGCAAAGTTATTAATTAACAACAGGTTACTGGATTTTTCCAAATTCATGACTTCATATATCATAACTGCTTTGGCAAAACTTCCTTGCTGGTTACAAACATGCTCACTGAGTAATCATACTGTATGTACAGCCAAATGAAAAAAAAAAGCTGGGAACTCAACAGCTACAAATTAGCAGAGCCTGTTCCTAACTGAGGCAGGTCAGAAGTTATTTGGCAGAATGGTTTGAAAGAAAGACTTCTTAGCTGTTTTAATAAAATGCAAGCCTACTGGGCAAGGTGCAGGCCCCCATGGGAGACCCTCAAGAGGCTTGATATGATGACCCCTTCTCTATAATTTTATTGAAAATATGCTGTGCAGTTTGAAGAGAAGATTAAATTTGAAAATTACTTGGAGAGCATCTGCTTCCCTACTAGCCCTCAGACTTTAATGTTTAACCACCCTTTATAGTTAGGACAATGTGGATGTTTGTATTCTAACAGGAGCAGGCTAGCAGAAGGGGAAATGGAGAATGAGGCAGATGTGAAAAGCGAGTGTGGAGTCAGGAAGGTGAAGACCAAAGGACGAGACAAGTCCTTTTCTCTCCCTGGCAACTTGAGAAGTATTTTATATATGGAGGAACCCACAGTCCATCTTATTCTGATTTAACAATATTTCAATAATAAATTCCATTTCAGAAGCTGAAATATCACTAGGAATCAGTATTAATTTAGACACTAGCTATTTTACATTTTGGAGGTTTGATCTCAGAATTCCCAAGGGATCAGGATGCTGCAGGAGACGAATCTCCCTTACCTCCTTGATCAGCTCTCTGCCTCCCATCATCCTGTTTATTTGCAGTCACTAATAACCTTGTAACTCACCCGTAAGGCATTGTCTTTGCCTCATGGATTAGAAGCTGAAGTACAGCACAGACTAAACAACTTACCTAAGGTCACACTGGAAACTAGTGTCTGAGCCAAGAACTTAAAAACCATTATTTCTGAATCACGACCTTGACATCTCTTCACCAGCTTTGGTTTGATTAAGGCTGGTTCTGTGGACAGAAGGAAAGAGTTAAAAAAATCTAAGCAAATCCTAAACCCATGTTGACATTCTTTACTGATAAACCTTGTCTCCAGTTTGTTTTTCATGCTCTGACCTTTCGTATCTCCCCAGTTGTCAATTACTATAAAAAACCTTTCCCAGAGTGTTTTGTCACATTCCCCATGAATAGATCTTCAGTGTCTTTCTTTCTTTCTTTCTTTCTTTCTTTCTTTCTTTCTTTCTTTCTTTCTTTCTTCTCTTTTCTCCTTTTGCTGGTGTGTTTTTCCTTTGTGCTGTTGGAGGGCAGGCAAGGGAGGAACCTCAGAGGCAGCCAGCCAAGGGTGTGAGCAGTGCTGGGTTAAGTAATGGCTTTGACATGGATTCCCGTAACTGCTGTCTACTCCTGCCCTGCCAGGAACAGCCCATCAGGCGGCAAGTTTTGAAAGTCAAAACAGTCCAGGCTAGTAATCTGTTGACCTGTACGAAGCTGGAGGAGAAAGCTTGTGCATATATGTGTGTGTTCTGAAGGAACTTATTAATTAAATGTAATAATATTTAATTATCTAAGTAATAAGTGGCTGGGAGCTATAGGAGTCTGAAGTACATGTGAGAGGCTGAGGAGGCTGCTGTGTTTGGAGTGCAGGAAGGAGACAAGGACCTTGCAGTGTGAGCTCAGGAGAACTGCTGCCAAGGCTGCCTGGCTCTGAGGACAGACAGGATGCTAGTGACCCGCAGTAAATGCTGCCTTAATGCAGTTATATCTCCTCAGAAAAGGGTATGGTTTCCCCCTTCCCTTTTTTGTCCATCTCTCCTTTTATTTATTGCAGATCCAATAGAGATGGACTACAGGATGGAGTTACAGGTTTCTTATAATGCCCACGCAAATTGTATTGATTGGAGCTTTAAAGATATCTGTACAGACTGAATACAACACTTTCTGGTGTGCGTGGGATCAGAAAATTTATCTGATTTTCAGTAATAACTTGAAATAGGATTTAAATTTTCTTCATTAAGCCCTGTCCCCACAGTCTATTTACTTAACTGACCAATGAAACAAACCCTGATACCTCATTTCTCCTCAGGCTATTTCCTGCCCACTTTGAATTTATCCACACTTCTTCCTTCTTTCAGTGACAGAGAAACAGTTCAAAACCTAGTGCTCTGAAGGTGCCCTCACAGTAAGGAACTTCCTCCTTACGTCTAATCTAAATCTACCCTCTGTCAGTTTGAAGCCATTGCCCTTTGTCCTATCAATACCTGCCTTTGTATAAAGTTCCTCTCTGGCTTTCTTGTAGGCTCCTTTAGGTATTGGAAGGCTGCTAAAAGGTCTCCTTGAAGCCTTCTCCAGACTAACCAACTCCAACTTTCAGCCTCTATCAAAGGAGAGGTGCTCTGATCATCTTTAGTGGTCTCCTCTGGGCTTGCTCCAATTGATCTATGTCCTTATTTTGGGGTCCCCACAACTGCTAACAACAGTTGATGGAGATATGAACCATCAGTCGGCAAGCTGAGGGATGATGTGATAGGGAAAAGTAGGTTATCCATAATCACAACAGAGTAAAGGTCTGTCTGAACTGTGTCAGATTGTCTGTCTTTTGCAACCAGGCAATAAACACATAACTTTTATCATCTCTTTAGAAGGTAAAGACTGTTTAACTTAATTCCTTAAGCAAGACTTAAAGTTGTCTTGACTCTACTTGTTGACTGGAATACAAATGCTCTTCTGCTCTCATGTCTTATTAAACAGACTGACCTATTTTTTAATGTTGTTTAACTTAGACTTAAGATGCTATAGAGGTATAGACCAATTGATTTTTTTCCATAATGTGGAAGTGGGAACTGTAGTTGAAATGAGCTCTTTCCTTGACAGCATATTTGTAAAAATCAAAGTAACACCCCTCTGCCTTGTCTTTTCTGTAAGACTTTTAGTCTTACTTTGGTATCCAGACTTTTTAAGTATCATATGGAAAATCTTTAGAGAAGTAAAAGTTTGTTCATGGACTTGTTTTTGAACTATTGGATATATTGTGATTTGTAGCATTTTTGTTTATGATAGATTCACAGTGATTGTTTTCTCTGACTGGGATTCTTTTGGAGGCTTGAATATTCAGTGTGTTTGTACACATTTTTGCGTGCCATTGCCTGGCTCTAGGAACTTGGTACTCTCAGCTTTTGGGCTGTAAAATTGTGTCCACTCTCATAGGGCTGATATGAAGTGGGTGATTACTTGTGAAGTGCTTTTGATCCATGCTTTGCTGGAGTATATACCTTTGCACAAAATTCGGAGTGGGGCTGGGAGGAAGAAGGGACTGAGGTGAAGGTGCTCAGGGAGGCTCTCAGAACTTCCTCTCTAGGACAGACATGAACTGCTGTGTCACTCGTAAAGAGAGAGATTCATCTGGGCCTTTGGTGTTTTTGCTAGTCATACTGTTGACACATCGGTAAAGGAGCTATGCTTAACTGCTATTTGAGGCAACACTTCACCTTGTGGGGTTGTCTCTGCAATGACACCATGGCTTTAAACATCTGTTATGCTTTGGCAGGCTGCATGCATAGGCACATTGTCTGTTCCTCCTTGGTGTAAAAGTGTGCAAACTTTCCAGAATCCAACCTTCTACAGATACCAAACACAATTGCGGTGTAGCATTTGCAGAGAGTATCACAGATCTTTATTTTTACAGACTGATGTCAACAAACTTATACCAATAAAACCAGCAAGAATGGATTATTGTTCTAATTCATAAATCCATTTAAAAAATGAAAAATCTTCTGTAATAGACTTTTATATTTCTCAGAACAGATAATAGAATGGAGAGGGGCAAAATAAGTACTTGGCACAGGGAAGAATTCGTTATACTCTTAATTTAAATGCCAGATGGAGATTGCTTTGGTTTTAGTTATGTAGAAAGAGCTCCACTCACTGGTAGAGCAAGTTTCTATACTGTTATTTGTGATTACTTCATCCTGGGCTAAAAAGACGTCAACTGGAGCAGCTATTCCAAAACATGGGGAAGTCATAATACTGGGAAATTCTGTGTTTCTTTACTAAGTAAACTCAAATATTTAATGGCTTACTGATTTCGTGCATGGAAGCAGGTGTATATATTAGGTTGAAGATATCTTTTTGAGTGTGAATTAGGTCTAGAAGGTCTTCAAAATAGTTTGTTACCTGACTTACTACACAGAGGTAGCTGATACAGCTGATGTATACTTTGTTTCTGCTATGATTAAAAAAAAAATCCTGCTTTGGCCAAGCAGTGACCAACATTGTCTTCTGCTTCCTCCTTTCCTTTCCATGAGGAACAGGCCCCTCGGAGTGTCATAGAATGATTTGGGTTTAGTTTTCCGGTGGAGAGCAAATTAAAAATGAGCGAGCAATGTGCCCTCATGGCCAAGAAGGACAATGGAATTCTGGAGTGCATTAAGAAGAGTGTGGCCTGCAAGTCAGGGAAGATTCTTCTCCCCCTCTACTCTGCCCTGATGAGGCCTCATTTGGAGTCCTGTGTCCAGTTCTGGGTTCCCCAGTTTGAAAGATTTCTGGAGCTCGACAGAGGACTGCCAAGATGATCAGGGACTGGAGTGTCTCTCCCAAGGAAAAGCTGTAAAACCTGTGACTGTTTAGCCTGGAGAAGACTGAGTGGGGGACTTAATCAATGAAGGCTGGGTATTAAGATAATGAGGCGAGTCTTTTTTTTCTGTGCCCAGTGACAGGACAAGAAACACAAAAATTTCCACTTGAATGTAAGGAGAAAATTCTTTCCTGTGAGGGAGCCCTGGCACAGGCTACCCAGGCAGGGTGTGGAGTCTTCTTCTCTGGAGATATTCAGAACATGCTTGGATGTGTTCCTGTGTGACTTGATCAAGGTGAACCTGCTTTAGCATTAGGGTTGGACTAGATCTTCTCTGAAAGTCCCTTCCAACCCCTACCATTTTGTGGATTGGGAGGGACCTTCAAACTCTAGTTCCAAACCCACTGCTGTGGACAGGGACACTTTCCACTGGAACAGGTTGCTGAAAACCTCTTCCAACCTGGCCTTGAACACTTCCAGGGTTGGGATATCTACTCCCCTTGGGACACCTGTGCCAGTGCCTCACCACCCTCACAGTAAACAATTTCTTCCTAATAGTTAATCTGAACCTATTTTCTTTCAGTTTAAAGCTTTCATCCCTTGTCCAATCACTATTCTGTCTTTCCTTATCTTTCCTTTAGGTCCCCTTTAGGTAATGGAAGGCAGCTCTTAAGGTATCCCCAGAGCCTCTCTTCTCCAGACCACACAGGACCAATTCTCTCAACCTGCCTTCACAGGAGAGGTGCTCCAGCCCTCTGATCGTCTTTATGGCCAGCCTTTGAACCTGCTTAAGCAGATCCATGTCTGTCTTACGTCTGGGAAGTCCAGAGTTGGATGAAATGCTCCTGATGGAGTGTCTTTATGCTGCAGGCTTTTTCTGGAAACAAGAAACACTTTGTGCCCATGTAAAATGGTTACAGTTTGATGTGTCATACTTGTTACAGCACCTGAGCTACTTCACTGCCATGAACTGTAAACAAAATCCTAATTCATAGTCTCAATCTCTGAGGCTGGCCAGCTTCTGTGATGCCTGGCCAGTGGAGGGTGTATGAGCAAATGGTGCACACATATGATGGTGTGGTAGTATGGCCTCAGGGTATCTTACTCCCTTTTTGGGGCACTTGGGATAGCAACATTGACTACACAGCCTCAGCAGCCAGCACAGCTACAAAAATGTTGAATATATATCTTATAAATGATAGAAAAAAATTCTGTCTGAGCTTGAAATAAGTGGGTTGTATGTACTTCATGATTTTCAAGTCAGGATTTGCAACTGATTGGATTTGCTACCAGTCACAAGGACCAGTTTTAGTGGGAATAACCAATACTGCCTCTTAATTGTCTTGAGCAGTGTCATGCCTGAACAGACATATTTGCTGAGTTAATGCATGACATACAAAATGCTTCAGTGCTGGATGCTGATAGATCTAAAAAGACAAATCAAAGTGTTTCCTTAACCATGACTAGAATATTATCTTATTTTTAGTTCTGGAGTGAAACAGACCCTTTTCTGTGGCCTATGAGCTGGTCAGTCCAGGTAACTATAGTCAGAGCAAGAGATGTACTGTGTACCTGGCTGTGCTATATAGCACATGGCAGGGAGGAGAAATTCTGGTGGTACAATATGGCCTGGACAGACTTGAGAGAGACAGGACTCTTTAAAATGTGAGGCCTCATCTAGCTGTGCTCCTATCTGTTTAAACTTGCTCTGTCTGTGTTGCATACATGTTGGTCACAGGGAGCTCACTTGAAGCTCAGGGTTGGAAGCTCTTCTGGACAAGTATCCTCATTAAAGCCATGGTGAGCATACCTGAAAAGCTATACTGTCTTGTCTGGCCATTGTCCTGTGTCCAAGAGTGGCCATATTAATGGGCATTCTGGTGGAAGAAAGACTAAGGCAAGTGTGTGTGTTACTGCTCCCTGGTAGACTTATAAGGAGTTGTCTACTGTTGTAGACAACTGACTTCCTCAAAGTTATCCAGGATTCATCAGGGACTTATTAAGGGGTTTTATGATGAACTCAAGGTTGTTTGGGTTTACTATCTTATCGGCACTCACAGGGAACCCCCTGTGAGTCCCTTTCAACCCTTAAGATTCTGTGTGTATGTATGAGTTAAGGTTTTAAAAAGCAAAAAATCTCTATGAACAGTGCAGTATTTACCACTTCCTCTCTTACTCAGCTTTGTGGTCCCCAACCCTTGGAGCTGAGTGGGCTGTGATGAGAGGCTGAGCTCCTGGCTCTATAGAGTGGTCACTGGCTGTGTGAGTGTCTCAGTCAAGCCTGCTGTTGCTTCGTAGTTGGTGCACAGTGCCTTGCAGCTGGGCTTTGAACAGGCAGGATAAAGTGTAAACCTCTGCTCTTGGACATTGCTGCTGCCCTGCACTATGGATCTAGGATCTCACTGTGCTAAGTGATATATAAACAAAACATGGTCCCAGCTCCTGGCATACTCTAAGCTAAATGAATACGGACATGAACTCCCACAGGAATCCAAAGCTAAAGTATCGACATTTCTCTGTCCTTATGGCAGAGATTTACAAGTCACTCATGAAAGCAAAGCAGTTTCCAGAGATTCTGCAAAGCTGCCTTACCAGATGATATTTTAATCAAGCATCTTTGCCAGGAAAGTGAAGCAATACCATGATATGGTAAGGGACACTTAACTCTCTTCCAGCACCAACAAAATCAAGTTTTATAAGCGAATAACCATCTGATGCATAGCTATATGGAAACGTACATATCTAATAAATACTTGAGTGTAATAGGTGACAGCTACTTGTCACAAGCTTAAGCATAATAATATGTAGCTATATTGACCAGAATAATTGTTAAAAAAACTCTTTAATTCCATTTCAGGTTTTTTTCATTTCAATGCTGTTGAATGCCATAGTGTAGCCAAGATATTAATATCTGAAACAACTAGTTGTTAGAGATGAGGAAAAATCTCAGCAGTAAACAGAAAATGTCATTATTTTCCACAATCTTGTCCTGAAGTAAGAGTCAACTCCTTTGTTATAAAGATCAGAGTTTCTTCAGCTTGTTGAGTTTTATCCAGCATCTAGTGAAAATGGGAAATACTGCATTCAGGTCCTTTTTCAAGGATTCAATTGTTTTGTCTGACCTAACTTCAAGGAGAATTAAAAGAAAATTAGAGATACAGAGCTGTATCTGCTTCAAGAGTTGAGGTTAGTAAATATGATGAACAAAAATTACCTGAAATTTCTTGTGCTACTTACTTTGCATTTGTGGGGTTTTTATAATAACCAGATTTCTATTATAAGATGTAACTGAATTTTCAGTTCCTGCAAAAAAATGAGAGACTTACAATTTGTTTTGTGTTGTGACTTCTATTCAAATTTGCTTTTTTTCTGACAAAAGCATGCAATTTCTCAAAGACATTCAGATTAAGTTAGACTTTCTGCTTGCTTCTTAATGGGCTGAATAAAAAACAGATGTTGACACTTGTGTATTATGATCTATGCAATCTTTCCCTACTTAACTGGCAGCTTCCTTTAGATGGTATTGAGTGCTAGACAATGAGCCTCAAGTGACTGTAATCTGTTCAGACACTTCGGTTATGTCCTTTTTTCAGATTTGTTGAACAGGATCACCTAGCCTGCTTGAACACCTATCTGTCCTCCCTCTGATATTTTAAGTTTTCTTATAAGATTAAGTGGTTTCAAGCACTCTAAATATTGAACAAAAGTGTCTGGGTAAATCAAATAGCAGATAAACTTTATTTGTAGTGAAGTGTGATGGCTTTTTTTGTGTTGTGAACAGAATTGATGGTCTTCCCATCACACCCTGGAAATGCCTTGATTTTGCAGCAGACACCTCTGGGGCAGAAGCTATTTAGCATGTTAAAGTTGAGTGTTGTGTTTTTAACTTTAAGAAAAATAATGTTTGAGGAAGAGCCAATGGGTGTAAACTGGTATGAAGGAATGAACAGCAGCCAAAAGAACATGGAGATCCTTTGACTTTGTTGCCTGGTTCTCTGGCATAATTGCATATTGGGGATCTCCAGGAGATGTGGGATCTGCCTCCAGGGTAGATGCAGCTCATCTATAGGAAAGCACACTTTCCTATTGCAGCACTGGAAATTTGGCATACTACCTCTTTTTTTGAGAGATAGTGGGGCTGGAGGGAAATGATGAGGCTTCCCAAAACACTGGATGAAGCTGAAGTCAACAAGTAGTCTGGCAATTCAGCACCCAGAGCCTCCAAGGATTATGACTCATGCCCTGCTGCAAGCTGATGCTTGTGGAATGATGTCCTGATATGGGCTTATCCTAATGGGTAGAAAGACTAGAATTTTCTAGTTGAAATGAAAAATAATGTGGTGTTTCCATTTTCAGAGGTGTAGCAATCGCGGGTTGTGGTACTATGGCAATCAGTGTTGCAAGTGGACATTATTGGTCACAACACTGAACCAGCTGGTTTGAGGATCTATCTCTTCCATCAAGGCCTTTTGAGTAACGAGCTAACAGATTGTGAGTGTTAGAGGGTGCTCTTGGCCAGCTCCATCTGGCACTTTCCTCTTTGAAACAAATTCTTTCATTATGACACTAAGGCATATGCTGAAGAAATTAATATATCTCCTGTGGTTATTCACTTATCTTTCCATTGCTATAATGGGAATTTGAATACACATTTGAAATCTACATTGACATAATTCCCTAGAGTTTGAGTCCACAGTGATCAGCTTCTGTTGTGCCAGACTGAGGCTTGAGATCAGTGTGGCTGTAAGCAATTGAAAATATTTCACTTGATACAAAGAGAGTTGAATACCAGAGTTGTATCACAAGTCCATCTGATTAAGGGCTCCAGTAAATCCATGCTGATGATTTTCAGGGGGAAATGTTTCTCCATGTGCAAAATGGCTGGTACTTGATATGCCAGACTTGGATGTTTTTTTTTTATTCTTTAAAACGTGACGCTTGAACTGCTATTGTTTTTTGATTAATGATTTGCTGGTGTTTCTTCCTGGAAAGAGCAGATGTGGATGTACTTCTGCTTGGTTTCAACTGTGAAGAGTGAAGGCAAGCAAAGCAATGATCTGTTGAAAGGTGAGGGAGGGGAGAAGTACAGTTCTGTCTGGAAGTCAAGTGACCGCTTCAGTCCTTGGATGGACGTTTTATTTAAGTAGGTGCAATTTGTATAGCTGGGCTGCCTATCAATGTATTTCAAGCGCTCTTAAAAATTTAAGATTTTCTCTTCTACCTAGAAATTGTACTTATAAAAATGTAGGCATATGCATATACAAATAATATGATTTGTTGCAAAAATAATTGCTGGATACCACTATAAAAGATGGGTGAGTGCTTATCAATAAAAACAAGATCTTAAGCACTCTATGTGTAACAACGTAGCAACTCCTTTTGAATTACTTGGGTCATGGTCTCAGAGCAGAGATCAAATTGCTGATGCTGAAATGTTTAGATTTACTAGAAACTGGGACCACAGTTGCCCAGGCAGTGGGCTAGTGAAACCAAATGCTGGTTGTTACACAGGCAGCCCATTGATGCCTGAAAAAAAATCATACTGCATATGCAATTGCATCTGTCGAGTCATGAGTTGAAGATCTGCAGACCACCTTTTCTACTTGCCTTTTGGGCAGGGCTGGAGTTTTTCCTGGTATTCTTCTCTGAGAAAGTGATCTGCTTAGTTAATGAGGGGAAGGCATGAATGTGGTCTATCTAGACTTTAGTAAAGCCTTTGACACAGTTTACCACAGCATCTTCCTGGAGAAATGGGCTACTCATGGGTGGTGAAGGGAGTTAAATGCAGTTGTCGACCAGTCACTAGTGATGTTCCCCATGGCTCAGTGTTGACGCCTCTTCTGTTTAATGTCTTTATCAAAGATCTAGATGAGAGGATTGAGTAAGTTTGACGACATCAAGCTGGGCAGGTGTGTTTATCTGCCTGTCTATGGGAAGGCTCTTCAGAGGGACTTGGACAGGCTGGATTGATGGGCTGAGACCTATTGTATGAGTTTAACAAGACCAAGTGCAGGGTTCTGCAGTTGGGCCACAGCAACCCCATGCAACAGTCTTGGGGCAGAGTGACTGGAAAACTGTCTGGCAGAAAAGGACCTGGGGCAGCTGACTGACAGACAGCTGAATATGAGCCTGCAGATAGCCTGTGTGGGCAAGAAAGCCAATGGCATCCAGGTTTATATCAGGAATACTGTGGCCAGTGGGACCAGGGAAGTGATTTTTGCCCTGTTCTTGGCGCTGGTGAGGCCACACCTTAAATATTGTGTTGGGTTTGGGGCCCCTCACTATAAGAAGGACATTGAGGTGCTGGAGTGTGTCTGCAGATGGGGAATGAAGCTGGAAAATAGTCTGAAGCACAAGTATTATAAGGAGCATCTGAGGGAACTGCAGGTGTTTAGCCTGGAGAAAAGGAGTCAGAGGGGAGACATGATCACTCTCTACAACTATAGGATGCAAGGTGAGGGTCAGTCTCTTCTCTGGAGTAACAAGTGATAGGACAAGAGGAAATGGCCTCAAGTTGCACCAGAGGAGGTTTAGATTTGATATTTGGAAAAACTTCTTCAGTCAAAGGATTGTCAAGCATTGGAACAGGCTGCCCAGGAAACTGTCTGAGTCAACATTCTTGGAAGTGTTTAAGACTTGTAGATGAGATGCTGAGGGACATAGTTTAGTGGTGAACTTGATCTTAAAGGTCTCTTCCAAAGTAAATGATTTTATGATTCTACTTCTTGCTCTTTCTGAGAGTTTTCAACACTGAAGAGAAAATTTTGGAAGTGTGTACATCCTGCATATGAATGTAAGGTCTCATGGAAGGCAGGAGCAATACATTTTGGATGTTCTTGCAAAGATAGTTTTGAAGTGAGAAATACAGTGATGGGGAGGGACTGTTTTTGAGGAACAAACATCTTTCCTGCAATCTAGATGAAAATTTTTAATGGCTTGCAGTAACATACTGAACATTCAGACTTTAACTAAAAATGAACTTAAGCAATGAGGTGGCTGTGCATCCTGATGTGAGATTTCCTTTTATGTAGTAGCAGAAAGTTTGAGTTAACGCTTGTTATATAAAACAGAAAAGAGAAACAAGCTGTGGAGTGAGTAGGAGCTGCAATATGGTTAAGTGTAGATTTGCTGAGACTCTTCTACTTGAAGAGTAAAAAGGGGGACTTCATGTTCTTCATGGGGTGGACCAAACAGGCTGTAAAATGGCTGAAAAGTTTGCAGCAAAATGAAGTGGAAGCGTGAATGTGTGCACATCTAAGAAAAAAAAAAACAACAAACCCTTGCTCAGATGAAAAAAAAAAAATCTGCTCACACTTTCATTGGAACTGGAATCTTCTGTTTCCCAGACAATGCTGGCATCATGTGGCCACTATTTAGCTTGCTTTGTACTAAAATATTTCTGGGAAATCTTTGCTCTTGTTCAGCATCTATCTGACAGGAGTCTCCAAAAAAATAAAATCTCTCACACACACAACGTCTCAGCTGATTCGCTTGCCTGGATGTCCTGGGACACTATCTTGGTTTTCTGGAAGAGAAAAGGAGACTTATTTGGCCTTTTGACATCTTTTACTTTCTGACCACTGATCATATTTTTCAGATGTATATTAAGATGTAGTCTGATCAAGTTTTCAGCTGTATTTTTGCTTTTGAATTTAAATAAGAGAAGGAAATTTAAACCTGCAAGGCAAGCTGTAGTGAAAGTATTATTTTCCCACTGTGGAGACATGCTTGGAAGGAGGGGGAGTCATGTTAGAGGGCAGTGAATTTGCAGAGAGGGAAAAGAACCTAAGGCAATGTTTCTTCCTAGAGAGGACAAGTGTGAGATACAAGTGGAGAGGTGAAGCTTATTTTTTGGAAAGAGCTGCAGAAGGGAGAGATCTTGTATTGGCCAGGAGATGTCCACACATGGAAAACGAGTGGGAACAAGGAGGAAAGAGTCGTAGCACTGCTTCTCATGGGTACTCTGCAAAAGAGAAGCATCTTGTTAAAGATCTTCTGCCTAGCTTTGTAGAAGAAAACTGTGCATATAATTCTGAGATTAGCTGATTAAAATAATAATTCAGGCTATGCAAAATGAGGTATTTTAACAGCAATACTACTGGTATTCTGGTATAATGGAAACCTGAAAGTTAGAAACTATGGTTTCTAACACTGATAGAGATGGGATTCTGTTACACACACTAGACATAAGAATTTTGCAGCAATGCCTCTGAAGCTTAAGTAAATAAAGCTTAGGTAGTGTAGCTTTACCCAATGATACTAATAGCTTATTAACCTCCATCTGAGAACCTGACAAGAACAGAATCTGTTTGGGGAGTTCTTTGAAGTTTCGTATATCCAGATAAAATGGAAAACTTGGCAAGAAACATACCACAGTCAAAGGAGTATTTCTTGCAGTTATGTTTCAGATTGTGAAAGAGATGATACAGCATTCTTAAATATTAAGACAGAGCATGTGTACAATTGCACACTTGCACAAAATACAAAGGAACTGTGTATACTTGTATACACTTATGTATGTACAAAGAGTTGTATATATTCACAGATATGTTCCCATCTCCAAAGGTCATCTACAGTTTGAAAAAAATCTCATACAAGTGAAAGTATAATGTATAAAATGAATGACAAAGCTGTTAAACCTTCTTCAAACCTAGCAAAATCTCAGGATATCTGATACCAGCAAACAGGAAATCAATTAGTAAGAAACACGTCTCATACTAAAATACACAGTGCTAGTCGTACAAAGGCAGGTATGTGTTTAAGTAAATATTGATAATAATTATTGGTTCTAACTTAATAGCTTTTATGAACTGTTTATTATGTGTGTAGGTGACAGGGAACTTTTAATCTGACTTGGTGTTTTGTTTGGATTGGTTGCTCTTACTTAAAATATCTAGCTTGGATTGTGTTAAAGCTTTGGGGACAAGGTATAAAGTCCCATAATCCATGAAAAAAGATTCTTGGGTGTCTGTATTGTGTAGTAGAAAATAGTTAAATGTTGTTGCATCTAGGCTAAAATTCAAGGCAGATCACTGAATTCCTCATTGAATTCAGTGCAGTTTCCTGGAAAAGCTTTCTTATCCCCAGAATAGACTCAGCAGAATCAGACTGTATTACTGCAGATACATGAACACAGGCCTCTTGCCTTTGTATGTCAGAATCCTTTTCCTACAGCTTCTGTCCAAAAAGGAATATGCTTTAATTTCTTTCGCTATATATGATTAAACATAAAGAATAACCCATACACATACCTACTCTGATGCTTGCTAGACCATTTGTTTGTTTGTAAGGATTACTTTTTGAGCACATCTTTGTAGATGTGTTGACAAAAAAGAAGCAAAGGTGTAGTGTGTGTGCTGTTTTATGTGTTTTTTCCAGTGCAACTTTAAATAGGAGACTACCTACATCAAAAAGTTATTAGTCTGGATGTGCATTGAGTTCACCATTACCTAGTCAGTTTACTGTTGGGATAGGAGTTGATGAAGTCTATTAAATATTTGTTTTCCTAAATGTTTTGAAAGGGGATAAATGTCTGGAAAAGGAAAATGAGAAAGCAGATAACGTGACTGAGGAGAGGAGAACGGGTTCTGATGTTTAACTGTGGAGCTAGGGAAAAGAATGAGGCTTTTGGTAGATTATTCTGTAATTGTGGCTCTGTCTTCTCTTTTCTCCTGTCTAGAAGAATGAGAAGCTCTTTTTTGATACATGTTTTAGAGACTATTGCATAACTCTATGGGTGAAGGATAAAGACCCATCATTAGCAATGATCAGGATTGATCATTGATTGACCTGTCAGCAATGGGCCAGTATGGCAGATAATCTTCCTGATGTCTATGTAACTTTACCAGAGCCACAGAGAGCAACATTTGGCAGAATTGAAGCACATCTTAAAAGCAAACAGACTACATCTCCTACTGCTGAAGGACAAAATTTACTTTGGATGAAAAAGAAAAATGAACTGCTTGGGTATTTCCTAAACTCTTACTTCCTCCTTTCACTGTGGTTTCTCAGTGGAGTCAGTTATATCAGGTAACAGCTAGTTACCAGTAAACATGTTAACAAGGTGTACTTACGCTCTCCAGAATATTGTCTATGAATCTGATGCAGAAAGGACTGAGGTCTAATGCAATGTAACAGATATAGAAAATGCAGCATTATGTATGTGCTGGAAGTTGAAGATACTTAAGTGATTACTGTAGCTGAGACGTAAATCTACTTTCAGGGAAAGAGGGAAACAGTAGGAGACAGTATAGTAAGGTACTACTTTAGCTCTTGACTGTGGGAAGGAAAGTAGGAGTGAGGTAACTGTGAGTCTTAAGTAGTCATTTGGACAGGATCTAGTTTTTTCATCTCATGGAAAGTAGAGACTGGCAGAGCCACAGAGACTGTCTGTTCATTGTGTGAGTCTGGAGCAGAAGAGCAAGCAGATGTTGGGGCTTGGGCTGTATGCTTTCTGGTAGTCCCTTCTGGCTGCCTTGCTACAAGCACAACTCTGGCCCTGCCAGATGGTCTGTGGGACTGGAGACTGGAGGAAAAGCTTGCAGGGCTGCTCTGTAAAATGTAAAATATGTACCTACCTGAGGGAAAGAGCGTGGGAACTATGCCTTAGTGGTAAGGCTTGAGAATAAATGAAAACAGGTCATACCACAAAGGGTAACAGGTGTCTGGTGGATCCTGGCTGTAGACTTACTGCTGTTGGGAAGAAATTGGAGGGAGAGGTTAGTATTAAAAACTCCAAACTGGTTTGCTGGTGAAAGTGTGTAGGATTGTCTGTTTAAGACATCCTTTCTGCTCTTTCCCCAGCCCTGGTTCCTATCATTCCCATCTACTATTTTTTTTTTTTTTTACTTTTGTGTCCTTGCCATGCTAGATGAGAGGCTGTTTTTCATGGCAGATTCCCTTTTGAGAAAGTAACCATGAGCTTCGTAGGCAATGTTCCTTGTTCCCAACACAATTGCTCTTCTGCAGTGTGGCTCATGAAACTTCCCTCAAATATCTACCATAAGGTACCATGGCTGTCATGGGCTTTTTCAGCTTATGAGGTGGACTGGGTAATTGTATTGAATGAACATGTAGGTCACAAAACTTTCAGCCTTAAGAAAAAAAGAGGCAATTTTGCATCTTTAACATTTTCCTTGGTGTGCTTAAGTTCTCTGTAATTTATAACCAATTCAATCTTTCCAACTTTTTTTTTTTAATGAGGAAACTACTCATAATCTATAGCAAGAGTTTTAATATAGTGTATTTTAACCAGATATTAAAAACATGCTACAAGATTTTAATCTAGAATTGTGGAATACTCCTGGGTATTTTTTTAATTAACATAAGGGCTTACTGCTAGAAGATACTCTATGAAAACAAATTATATTATTAATGAACCCAAAGCATAGAATTCTCCACATGGTGATTTTTAAAATACCCAAGATGATCTTCAATTGAAATGTTACAGAAAATAACAGAATGAGAAGCTGTATACTTGGTGCTTAATTAATTTTACAATGTATGTTCAGCAGTTTTTATTAGATGGTGAGACCAAAATGCAACTGTGATGAAAATGTTGCCAGCACAGAGTCCACTTATCTATTGTCTAATAATAAGTTTCAACTTGGATTAATAAGCACCTTCTTAATTAAACAGTGTTGTTCTTTGTTAGATGCTGAAATATCTGCCTCTAAATGCTATTTCTATGCATTGTCTTCTATTAAATTCAGCGGTTGTCTTTCCTTGTAAGAATTATTTATTGAATGAAGAAATCAGATTTTAATAATATTTTCTCTCAGCTCCTGTCACATAACTGAATGTTGTGGGGTTTTGCATTATTTTATCTAAATCCAAGCTGTGTGTCAGCCTTCCGTGCCTTTGAAAAGGATGCAGGAGATCTAAAGAATGTCATACTTTGTGTACAGAGGCCTAATCTGGTGAATCCTTCATGTGTCTTCTGTTTGCTTTCTGGGCCACACACAGAGATACATGACTGTCTCCCTGGAGGTAGGCACCAGAACAGACTTTGTCTGCTACATGTCCTTGCTCTGGGTTCTGTTCAGAATAGCTAAAGGAGACCATCTAGATTCCAGTAAAAGCTCCTGTCTTTGGTCTTCTCACCACCTTAATACTGCCTGGTGAAGCCCCAGGCTGATGTGGTGGGGCTACAGAATCAGTCAAATCTAAGTAGTTTCTCTGCACCTGACATGCGAGTAATCTTTTTGTGTGTATGTGTGTGTTTATTGTTTTGTTTTGTTTTAACTTCATAGCAAATTGTATGGGAATGATTGTGGTACAGTGCTGGCATCTCTCCAAGAGCCCAAGCAATATTCTGGGGTTCTGAACATACCTAAGAGATGATGGTGATCAGTGATTTTGGTCTTATTAAATACTTTTTGATATCAGAAGCAAGTGTTCAGGATCCCTTCTGCTTTAGTGGAGGAGGGCTCCTCTCCAGAATGAAAGAGTGTCTTATCTACAGGATTCAGGTCAGAGCTCTCACAGAACCCCTGTTACAGGCACTGGGTGTCTGGAGAGTGACAGGATACCTGTGAGGTTTGCTGAGTTGGGGGAAGTGGGGTGACATGAGGACGGCAGAATAGGCTATAGCTTGGTGTGGAGTGAAGGCAAACAAAACAAGAAGTTTTTCTCTCTTCCTATCTGAGCCACCTGATCCAGGTGAGTGTGAATGGTATCTTCCAGAACTACCTCCGCTTTGTCTTGGGCTAGCCACCTGCCTCTAACGTGAAGAGTCTTTCATCTCTTCGTTAGTGCAAAAGTTCCAACTGAGCTGGGTGTGACCTCTTGTGGCCTAATAATATCAGATGCTGAGTTAAAACTTGCTGGGTTGCTTATCTGCTTATTGGTGCTCCTTGTTATGACTTAAAAATCTGTGAAATAAGTAAAAAATGACCACTAGAGAGCTGGGATAACTAGGTTGCTTGCAAGCATCTGCCCAGACAAGATCAGTAATGTGGACATCTGTATTGCACTAGAGAAGCAGTCATTGTAAGGTATGTGCAAATTTAATTTTAAAATGGTGCCACAATTGGATGTCGCTGTCAAAGTGTTGGTACTTTCAGTATGCAGTAGAAGTTTTCCTTAAACTTCCAACTGTAGTGAATAAGATCTTTCAAGAAGGACAAGGTAAGCGTAAGATCACAGTAGCTTTCACAGAATCTTTAACTTAGTGTTTACTTCTCTAATTTGCAAAGCTCTGCTGTAGCGTCTTTGGCCCCTTGTGTATCTGAGATGTTCTCCTATAACCTGGGCTGTGATTTCTTAGCAGCATGTGCTCAGGTTGGCTATTGGAGGATGTAGTTTCAACCCCATCTCACTAGGACTATAGCAAAATCTACTGCTCTGCACAAGAACTGCACAAGCAAAACTGCGCATCGCAAGCATGTTAGGGATGAAAGTAACTCCTAGCCCAATTAAGTCTCAAAGATTGTCCATTTCCTGAAACACAGATTCAAGTGACAAACAATAACAATGCTAACAATAATGCTAACAATCATCTTGTCCATTTATCTACTATAATTTTAAACCCAGGCAGTATGAGCATCTGGCAGATGAGGTGGAAGAAGTAGCATTTTTTTTCCTTGCTTTTGGTTTCTAGGGAATGTGTGCATGGGGAATATTGCTTCTTATCTTCCCTAGATGTGTTAATATCTGTGCTTGCCTGCAACTCTGAGGTGCTTGTATACCTTGGTATCGTTGAAGAAACTTATAACTAGTGTTAAGTGCAAAACATTTTTTGCAATAAGAAACTTTCATAATTCTGTACTTATGATTTGTGGTGCTCACTCACAAACATGAGTAAACTGTAAATTGTGCTGGTGCAAAGTATGCCTTCCATGGCTATCCATCTTGTCTCTGACTCAGAGGTTATTTCCCACTGAGGTATCTGGTCCTGCTTCAGCAGTGACTCAACTATTTGTGGCACTGAGTGCCACAAATGACAGCCTGGCACATTAAGGAAAGCTGAAACTGGCACTAATTATACATTAATATGCTGCAGCTAAGCATCTGTTCTGTGAGCATCTGAGTCATACCTACAGCTGGCCCAGGAAGGTCTGAGGTAACTGGGAATAAGGCCTGCTGCAACTTCACCCTCTTCTCCAACTGGACCCCTGTGTCATTTCAGTACCTCAGCCTTCCTTGTCCTAGAAAAGAGAAATCTGACAAATGAAGCAGAGCTTAACTTCCCTTAAGTCTCTCTGGCTATGTCTGCCACAGAGACTTAGCCTAGAGCATGAGTGAAGCTTCTTGTCTTCCTCTTGCAGTTGTTTCTCTCATGTATAGGGTCATGCTCAACAACATATGGCTGCAAGAGCATTGTGAGGATCATTTAGGGCACATTCAGGTTTGTGAAGTGAGCTTTTATACACTTGTGGAAAACTTAGTGTTTCTAAAAATTACCTTTTGTGTATCATCTCCTAAGGCTTTTTCCCAGGTCAATTGGCTCTTACTCATAAGATAGATGCTTGAATTTTTAATTTTTTTTTTTTTTTTTTAGTCCTTGTCTGAGACATGGGTACTCTCTGTGGTGAGGCTAGTCACTCTTGGAGAAAGATGATGCTAGAATGCTCTAAGAGGGTAGAGAAGATAAAAAAGCATACTTATCGCTCCTTTGTTCTTCCTTGCAGTTTAAAGCACAGGAAGGACTTCAACAGCTGCTTTCTCTTTACACTGAAGCACCCTCATCCTTGCTTTTAAAGGTGTGCTGAGATGAGTGCTGAAAAAAAGAAGAACTTTTGGGGTTTTGTCTTCACAGTACAATAGAAATTATTTTAACGTTGACATCTGCACACCATTATTTTTGTCTGCAATGAGACGGGAAAGTGGTAATGTCTCAGATATCCCTGAAGAGCCATGACTGGCAAAAGCTGCCTTGGGTGAAATTACCAAGTTGTATTTTAGCCACAAAAATATTCCACAGCTGATTCCTAGAGAGCTTAGGATGTGCCTGGAAATAATCAGGGCATCTTCATATGTGGAAAAAGCAACAGCTTTTGAAACAAAAAAGTATGCAAATGGCAGACTGAAAAGTGATGTTAACTGGCAGACAGGGAAAACCGCTTCCCTGTCTGGGCTTCTCGATGGAGCTGCTTTTCCTGGTGAATAGATAATGTGCTCTCACTGCCTTTTTGTGTGCAGATGGATGCTCAGGAGAAGCAGGAGGGAGTCAGCTTTGCTGGTGTACCTGCATGATAACACTTACCAATCCAGGGCTAGGAAAAGGATCCGAGTAAGGAAAAAGATTGTGAAATGGGATACAAATTATGAAAAGACCCTTGTCCAAGCAATATTTTTAGCATGTCTGTTCTTCAGAGGCATAAACTTGATATCTAACTTATTTTATAGCAAGAAATTAGTGCCTTTGAAGTCTTTTAACTGAAGAAAGATTTGTTACACTTGACTCCTCTACTAGCTTGGATCTTTTTTCTGATCTGGTATTCTGGATTTCCATATAAGTTGATGCTTCAGGGAAAGGTAAAGAATCAAAATAAACACCTTAAAATGTGGTACACCTGTAAAGTGTGGACAGCATGAGTAAGAAATGCTTCCTTGTCTGCAAGGGTGATCTGCCTATGTAGCAAAGCATGATCATCAAGGAAATGTAGTGCTCTTTAATTTTCAGAGGCAGTGAGTCCTGCAGATTGCCTCTGTGCAGTCCAAGCTGACAACTGTTCCACAATGTGTAGCTGTGGGATGAGAGCCCCACAGAGTCTTTGTGTTCTGATCCAATGCAATGTAAAATGGAATGCTTGGAAGAGACTGAGATTTTTTGTTGTGTGCTAGTGTTCAAAAACATGATCACTTACATGTCAGGTCGGAACCATCCCTGTTACAAAGGTGGATCAGAAGAACTTGGTGTGGTTATCAGCATATTTTGGCATATGCCTCAAGTCTAACTGGTCTTTGCCCTGGGTTGGCTCTGCTGGGTACCAGGAAGGAGTGAAATCTGGGAGCTGCAGCTGAGGCAGGCCCTGAAGATGGCAGCAGAAGAGCACTGAAGGCAGAGCCTGGAAAGCCCTGAGCAGCAGCATCCCCGGCTCTGCCTCTGCTGGAAAACTGCTGGCATTTTTCACTGAATCCTTCTGCGAGGTTGAAGAGCCAGGACAGCGAATTGAGAGATTCAAACCGTGTGCAGAAGTCCCGTGTTGGAGTTCAATGCTATGCATTCAGGCATGGCAAAGGAAATAATGCTTCAGAAGGAACTGAGCTGTAAGGAAAAAATACGACTCAGAGTATATTCTGATAGGGTATTATAGGGTGATATCCTCTCAGCATGTCCTGTTACTGCCTTATTGTGTAAATACTGGTGAAGGAATTAAAATAGGGATGCCTTTTCCTATGAGGGGATCTTAATTATAGTTACAATGAATGTCTGTTCATGTTCTCAGCCTGAGCTCAGAGGATTATTTCTGAAAACTGAAATCTATTCAGTGATGCAGACTGGGGCAAAACTACTGTTGGAGTAGATTTCTCTGCTTGAACCTCATAGTTAGCACTTTCTGCCTTGAGACATAAGTTCACAAGTCCTCAGAGAGAAAAGGAGGAGAAGTAAGATCACGAGTCATCCTTTCACTGACGAGTAGTGGAGGCTGTTGCTACTGGGGCTAAAGGATGACTTGCAAGAGCTGTAGGGCTTTCAATGTAGCTTGTCCCGATCACCATCCTCCCACACATGTTATAAGGTGGAGGCAAGCATCAGTGCTGAATTTCTTTATCTTCCATAGTGCTTGGTTTATTCTTGGAAAATCTTCAGCCAGCTGCTGAAGCTAAGTTATGAGCTGTTTTGCATGGTTAGCTTATGTGCCAGGATCTAGCTCTGGGTGTCTGTTATGATTATTTATTATTGTGGGTGAATGTAATCATTACAGCAGGCTGAAGAGGCCATTTACTGTGTATAATAAGTGCTGATTTTATTTGTTGGTATATTTTACTGTTAGTAAAAGCACCCAAAGCAATGGATCTGGTGTTCTGATATCAATCAAAATAAGACTACTGTGAGAAAAGGCTATTGCCCATGCAAAACAACTCTTCAGCAGCATTTTTATTATGTATTTTTAATACACATGCAGGTGGTAGTACATAACCTCTGGAAAATGTACAATTAAACAGTGTACTTGCATTCCTTTCAGCATTCATACCATCGTAACGATTTTATGTCCACAGTTGTGTTTCTCCTAGTGGTTTCTCACAATCGCTGTAAAACTGAAACAAAAGGCACTGTTCTATATAATGTGGTTTATTAGGCATATTGAGCACTAATACACAGATCAATGAACCTGTGTATAGCCAAATACCTCTAAGTCATGGCTGTAGTACTTGCTGGCTTTGAAAGTAAGCTCAAAATTGAATTTGCTTCTAACATAAGGATCAGCAGTGCTTTGTTTTATATTTACCAACCTTCCTGTTGACCACTAGAGTACTACATGATCAGCTGGATCTTTGTTTCCCCCACTTATTTGCTTTAAATGGCAAAGCTTTGCCTGACTCCTAATACTTTGCAGTACTGCCAAGTCAAAGTAGTCAAATACTTTTAGTCAAATGAAAAATGGACAATCTCATAAATGCCATTATATTAGCAATTTCCTGACCCAAGTTTAAGACTGGCACAGTACTGGGTTACAGGCATAGAAAGGAGTCATGGTTTAAGCCTGACCATCAATGAAGCCTCCCACAGCCACTTGCTCACTCCGCCCTGCCAGTGGTGAGATGAGGAGGAGAAAAGACAAGGAAGGGTGTTGTGGATTGAGATAGGGAGGGTTACTCAACATTCCCTGAACCCCTGAAGGATTCTTGCACTGCCATGAAAATTTCAAGTATAATGGGACTTCGCCTGGTAGTCACTGTTGCCAGAAGACCTCAGAGTAACTTTTGTATCACTTCTCCCTGAACAGTATCTACCTATAGGAGTGTTGTCCACCCTGTATAATCTCCATTTCTACAACAGCCTCAAGATCATGTGGGCTGTTCTGAGTCAAGACAGAATCAGTTCTAAGCCAAACAATAACATGAGAAGAAATTTCTTTACTATGAGGGGGAGGGAGCCCTGGCACAGACTGCCCAGAAAGGATGCAGAGTCTCCTTCTCTGGAGGTTTCAAAACCCACCTGGAGGGTTGTTCCTATGCAACCTGATTGAGGTTGCTTTAGCGGGGATTGTACTAGATGAACGCTAGAGGTCTCTTCCAACCCTTACCAGTGTGAAGTGTGGCTTAGGCAAAGACAGCAATACAACAGGTGCAGAGATGGATGGAAACGTAATTCAGAATACTTGTCAGTGCTTCGCCACCAAAATGCTAGGACTTCCGAAGGGGCTGTTCTGGAGTATATACTGCTAAGATGGTTATTAAGTCTACTGCTGTTAGATGTTACATTTCCTGAGCTTAAAGGAAATGAAATGGAAATGAAAAACTGCTTGAAAAATCAGGAAAATCATGTGTGTAATAGAGAGAAATAACATGGGATGGAAGGAAAGAAGCAAAGTACAACTAGCAGCACAAGCATGAGGTACTTCACTTGAGCAGGCACAGTGAATTGCACAGAAGCAGGAGCATGGAGTAACTCAGTGGATACAACTCAGCAATGGGAGCAACTCTAGCCTCTTCTACAAAAGAGTTTGTAGGGGATGATAATGTATCACAAGCAGCATATGAGTCAGTAGTGACACGCCACTAGGAAAAGGGGCAAATACATTATTGGAGTGCATTGTAGAAGGGATTATAGTCCTTCAGACATGTGAATCACTATTTCCACTCAGCATTGCTCTGTTCTGGCACTGCTGGAGTTCTGGGAGCTATCCTGCATTGAGTGCTACAGGAAAGATGTGAGCTTCTGGGACAGCGCAGCAGAGAGCACCAAGGAAGGCTAGACATCTGGCAAACACAACCTGTTGACAGGATGGCGTGAGCTGATAGTGTTTAGCTCAGAAAATGACATTGCTCTATAGAGTACTACGCTCATGTCTTTAAATCTGCAAAAGTCTGTTGCAGAGGAAAGGAAGCGATCTCTCTCTGTGGTGAGTAAGATAAGACCTGATGGACATGAGTTGCTACAGCAGAAATTTAAGTAAGTCTTTATGAGAAATGTGCAGGGATTAAGATGGAAAGGATGGGAAGTGGGGCTCTCTGAGCAATTGTACTCTCTGCTCTCAGAGGTCTTCAGGAGCAGACTAAATATCTGTCAACAGGGACACCAGAAACCTATGATCCTTCTTTAAAGTGTTTCTGTGGGCTGCCTCCCTTGCTTTTCATTTGAGCACTATCTTCAACTTTTCTCATTTTTAAATTTTGTGGGATTTTTTTTTCTCCCTCTATTTCCAAGTACACCTTTCCACTAGTGCAATGCATCCTTGCCTGCTGCTATTTCCTACGCTGCTGCTGGGTGCTGCCTGCTGAACTTCCTCAGCTACTCAGCCTGTGAATGCTTCTGTGAGAGAGAGTTCACTAGCTTTAGCACTAGGGGTGCACCTTCTCCCCTAATCCTATCGAGAACAGTCTCGGGCATGCCTAGATCTGGCTGCGAATGGATGGATGGATGGATGGATGGATGGATGGATGGATGGATGGATGGATGGATGTTATAGGGCCTGTAGAGCAGGATGTGTGGGGGACGTCTGGCATCTGTGGGGCCGGCGGGGCAGCGAGGTGTGTATGGGGAAAACTCGCGGCGCACCTGGTGAGACGCCAGGAGGCGCTGCCCGACAAGGAACGTGGCTCCGCCAGCACGCGACCGTGGGGCGGCGGGGGGAAGGGGAGAACGCTGTCTGTGGCGGCGGCGGTCGGCCTCACAGCCCGCTGGAGGTGGGGTGTCATCGGTGGGGCAGCGAGGGGAGATCGGCTTCCGAGGGGCAGCAAAAAAGAGCTGGCGGGAACAGCAGCCTTCCTGCTGCCGGCTCCATAGACCGAGGTAGGACCCTCCAGTTTAGAGAAGAGAAAGCTGGTGTGCGGGAAGATGAGTTCTTGAGAAGGCTTTTTAAGAGTGAGAGGGTGTGGAGTGTAGGAAACAAAATAAGTT